>JALGQZ010000002.1:2913195-3085695 GCA_023105745.1 Austropuccinia psidii
AAAAATCCTTTGATTCAAAAAAAGGGGGGGAAATGTTTGATTGTTTTTTGAAAAAAAAAGAGGATTATCACCTTGAATGCTGGGGACAGCATTAAATGGAGAGGGGGATGTGGTATTCCATCCCAGTTCTTCCAAGGTTCAAATCCACAATGTTAAATCTAAAACTTTAATCCATAATAATAATGGTATATGTATAAGAAGAAGATAAATATAAAAAGTAAAAGAAAAAAGTAAAGAATTGCAAGAAAAAGGAAGAGAATTATATTAAAATAACAAAAATAAGTATTCCACTGGAATCTACATTGAATTTTACCTATAGTCACATATTGCCTCAACCCCATAATATCAATAATTCTCTAGATATCATGGATTAAAGAAGAGAAATTATACTATACACTCTATACTAGGTACAAGAATATGCTTAAAAATAATTCAGCTTGTCCAAATATTCAATATGAATAAACATGTGTAATATTACATAAGTGATACCATTACTCTTAAAACATCATGTGTTACATGTCTTGACAAAAAAACACTTACATATAGGTTAACATACTGTTACATTATTGAGTCCCCACTTAAACTCCCATAACCAAACATTACAGGTATTATTCACAAATTAAATTTTACATAGAAAAATACTCAACTAAATACAGATCAAGGCTCTGAAGAAGAAAAATAAGGTTACTAGAGATAAGAATACAGTTTTAAAAAATGGTGCAATCAGCCAAACATATGGTGCAATATCTGTATCAAATGACACAATTGCAAATTTAACCACCAGCAAAAATGTCTCAAGGCTGTGAAGAAGAAAAATAATGTTACTAGAGATAGGAATACAGTTTTGAAAAATGGTGCAACCAACCAAACATATGGTGAAACATCTGTATCAAATGACACCATTCCAAATATAACCACTAGCGAAAATGTCTCAAGGCTGTGCATAATAAGAATAAAGTTTAGTTAAAATATCAGTATAATTCAAAAAGTATGGTGCAATATCCTGCACAAATGACACCATTCCAAATTCAACCACCAGGAGAAATGTCTCAAGGCTGTCCACTGACAGTAATAAGGTTCAGAATGGTGCAATAAACCAAAAATATGGTGCAATATTGTGATCAAATGACACCATTTTTAATTTACCCACCAGCAAAAATGTTTCAAGGTGGAATTTTTTCTAAGTACCTTGTTTTTGGAAGGCCCTATGGAGGGCCCAAAAGTTATAAATAAAGGGCCTCTCTCCCTGTTCCCCCCCATGCTTCTGATTCAGACAATAATATTGAGGATCAATCCATCGCTTCTCTAGTAGGATAATCTAGTATTTGTATTGAAAATGATCAGTAGCAAGGCTCAGTATGTTATAGAATTATTTATGATTAATTAATGAAAGATACTTATAATATTAATGAAAGAGTTTAGTCTTATTTAATAGTCTTACCACTATAGTAGTAGTGTTGAAGTAGTGTTTGAAGGTTTAATAGTCTTACCACTATAGTCGTAGTGTTGAAGTAGTGTTTGAAGGTATTATCATTAGTGCTCTTATCTGATTTATCAATAACCATTATTTATAGAAGGGATATCATCTTAACCTTATAGCTTATAACATAAACCTTTTAGGTATTTTGGATTATATTTATATTGATCCTAATAGTAGTATATTACTGTTATATCACTTATATCTTACCCTTATATTAAAAAAGACCACCATTATACAAATATCTTACCCTTAAATTATTATAGCTATATTGATAGTATTATCAAATCACCTTTAAAAGTATTAATTAGCTATCAAGACTGTTATTAATATTGATAGTGATCTTAAAAAATATTCTATAAATATCTCAGGTATTGAAAGTAGGAATCCCAGAATAATTAATTAAAAATAATTATAATCAGTCACAAGAAGTTAATCAAACCTCAATTAATAAACAAAAAATTAAATATTACCATTATTATCATAGTCATATTTTAGTGACAGACTGATAGAGACTGTGGAAGAAAATTCTCTAATTTAAAAGCCACAAAACTAAATAATTTATTTGTGATCTCATCAAAAAGGGTATCTTTTTCAGTATATTTAGAGGGGCAGGTAATACACCTTAGCACCCATGGTTATTGGCTAATTCTGAAATTAAATACAGACTCACCAATAATTTCCCCCTCAAGGTACTGCCTATTATTTATCCCACAACAAAAGGAGCTCCCACAGCACAAGGATTTGTGTTCAGATAAGAGCAAGGAACCAGGACAAGCATATGGTGGCATGCCACTATGCATGAGCCATTTCACCCCTTTTTCATGTGAGCCACCATATAACCCCAATTCCAACCCATCAAAAACCAGTGTATACTGTCCTGCGCCTTATCAAACCCTAACTTCCAGATGCATCCAAATTCCCTCATTCTTCTAACTGAGATGAGATTTTATTACAATCCCTGATGTGATAGCTCACTCCCTCGCCAATCTCATAATAGCCATGGCTTTTCCGCCACATTTTTTTTGCTAACCTCCTTGAGCATTGTGTGGACATACCCACTAGTGTTGTGCTTTCGTTGTACTATGCTGGATCAGTACAATGGACAAATGTACTACTTGCCCACACTACCTGAATGAGGCCATGACATTCAGATAGATCAATCCTAAAATTCTCATTTGGGAAAATCAATCTTCCCCCTGTACTCCGCTTTGTTGTATCTCCTTGAATTTGGCTGTTCTGCTTATCAGCTTGAAACCACCATCCCAAAGCATACAACAATGAATCCTTATCAAGATGAGCTGAGCTTTTGGATCCATTCATGGTGAAAGTGTGTGCGGAAGAAAACTTGAATGCCCCCTTATTTGCAGAAATATCGGCTTTATAGTTGACTTGATCAAAGGACGGAACCCTCAATGACTTGTAGCAATTTTGAATCTTTTGAAATAATTCATCCCCAACATATTGTAAGGATTGACCTAGAATGCAACCCAGTGAGCTAAGATTTGTACCTCAGTTTGGCCATTAATCTTTTGCATTTTCAATTTTCCCAAGACTTCCATAAAGACCAAATTTTTGGTTGTTTGTGCTGCATTTGCACCACCCAATTGCAAACATAAGTCCCTCCAGTAATTCCCCATTTGTTGCAATAGGGTCGGTGAATTTTCTTTTGCAAAATAAGAATTGTGATAATTCATCCCATTGATTAACCTTGCCTTCACTCATTGTTGTGAATACTCTGAATTTGACAAGGGAAATGAGTAATCCGGTTGAAGAGGAAATTTCCACATGGCCAAAGTGAATGTGTTTGATCTGATTGACATCCACAGCCCTTGTAGTTTCACTTGGGTCATATTTGCTGATACTGGCATTGATATTTGAGCTTTTGGCCAAGTGGAGAAAAAAAATTGGTTTTGGCCTCATTTGTCTTTCGGGATGTCCAACTATTCCTGAGTTGTTGAGGGATCCCTTTGTGCTTGAGCAGACAAGATATCAGATACTGCTTCCTCCCATTTGAAGCTAAGGCCTTTTGAAACCAGAGAGGTTCCCAATGACCAATTCCCAATGAGCCTTTTTGGGCACACATCCTTGACTTCCCTGTTGGAGCCCACATGGCATTGGCTCAATCTAAACAGACTAAAGCCAAAGTTTTTCTATGGGGCCCAATGAGGGTGCCAGATGAATGCTGACCCATATATATATCTATATATATAGGCTGAGAATGAGTGAGCAACTCACACTTTCCTTCCTCACCCCAGCCCTTTTTCCCACAAGCTCCCTTTTATTCTCCTTTTGTTTTTTTCATGAATGGCATGCTTGCACGGGAAAGTGAAATGACACCAAAGGATTAGTAACGCTTGTTTGAATTATTAATTTCACCTAAATTTGATTTTGGTCAATGAATGTTTTCTAATTGTGGCTAAAAATGAAAGATTACATCTGACTTTTGCAAATTGGCGATCTCAAGTACCTGAACCTGAAAAATTCAGTGGATACTGCATTATTCAGTTTAATATATTCATATTCCGATTCAATGATGTTTGAATCCAACCATGTGGAATATGGCAAGCACATGCAAATGCAATATGCACTCTGCTGCAGATGCCTAATCATCTTAGTCCTCTATAAAATAACCAGTGCCATTTTGCCTATTATGTGGGTTTCTCACTTCCCACAATCTCCCTGCCTGACTCAGTTTGCATCTTGTTAGAGTATTCTCAATGGTGTACAGAGGCATGCCTCTGTAAAAAGGTAGTTTTTATTGGTATTCATACTGAGGGATCTGGGCAGTAGTAGGATAGATAGTCACAATTATTAAATTAATAAATCACTTTGCAAAATTAAATTACAATCTATCTGATACAAAGCTAATCTAAAACAGGTCAATCCTGGTTTTAAGTTTGGCTGACCTGGGTACAGTCAATGTGACCTCATCACTTGAACCAAGACCACGCTTCTCCACCCAGGAATCACCAAAGTCTAATACCAAGCATTGTGCAAATTCAAATCTAAGAGGTAAAGTGAGGTTAAAATACTCTGATGAGAAGAAACTCTTATTCAGTAAATTACATATATACTTATTAGTATGTAGGCACACCAGCTCTACTAGATTTTTACCCACTGAGAGTCTTTTGGAAATGTCAATGAGTGATAAAGCCCCTTTCACCAAGCTTGTTGTCCATTCATCTGAGCATACCATCAAACCACAAACCCCCACCACACAGAATGCCACTAAAATACCATAGCAAATTTGATTTATTCCGAGATTCTTGTGACATGTCAAAAGATCTTTGATGGCCTCATTTTTTTTGAGCTTGTGAGTTTGCCTTTCATGCCGTAGACTTTGAACTTTGTATGTGCACATACCATGTTGTACGCAATCATCAAATGGATAACTGTATCCATTAGATCCTCCAGGTTCTTGTGCCGCCTTTTCAATATCTCATTGTCAGCCCCAGCAACTTCAATTCTAAGCTGTGTAGCATGTTTCTTTGATTTACTCAAGTAGGAGGCAAGGTATTCACCTGCTCCCCTTTCGAGTCCAAGAGGATTGGTCAAATTTGATGTTGGTGCCATATATGGTTTGGGTTCAATCACATCATATGAGACTAAACTAATGGATTCAAACATAATGTTTTCCCAAAAATGTTTAATTGGATTGGCCGGGTAAAGAAGGCTCTGAATGATTTTGAAAAAGGAGTTTTCAGATTTTGGAAGATTATCTGGAGGTTTTGCTGATTCCTTCATCAATTTGAGATTCCAAATGTTATTTTTAAAAAATGCTTCTGTTTCTGTTGGCTTAAAAATATCTAACCCTATATATTGCAGTTTATATCACAAGTCAACAGCCAATGATCATGTATCCTGCACAAAGACAAAACTCACCAGCAATCTCAAGCTCCTCAAGCCAGGCCAACATTTTAAGCTCTTGGTTACTGATCACCTTAATACCAACAGGCAGGAATGTATGAGCATCATTTGTGGATAAATTGTCCCATTGATTTTTGTAAATACTATTGATATTATCAAGCCCCCTTTTCCATGATTCTTGAGTAATATTTGAATGATAAGTAAAAGTGTTGTGGTATTCCATACCATTTTTTTCACCAGGCTCAAGCTCATAGTACCCTATAACAGCAGGAAATCCAGCCTACAGGCAGACTTACACTCAAATTTTACACCAAAAGGTCAATTTTACAGCAAGAAGCTGGATTTAACTCATAAAACCATGGCACAGGCACCAAAGGGCAGTGTATGTGTTTAAATAAATTATTCAATTTCATTATGCATATGTAAAAATCAAGTTACATATAGCAAACTAGTTACAACAAAGAAGGTACCACCCTTTAAATTACACACCCCACCCAGCTTTACACCCCCTTACAGCCACAGGACTCATGCATCAAGAAAATGACACATGCATTAGTTATACAGCCAACTTGCATTCAAAGTCACATGATGCAAAGCCCAGCCCCATGGAATTCCTGCAACTCATTTACAACACAGCCACAGGAGTACCTTATCTTATATCCACAGTAACCCCACTTGAAACCTTAAAACAGAATCAGATTTATTTACACCACTCATCACCTCATGCAAACCAAAGCTAGTTACAACAGGCTGCATGCAGTACACAATTTTAATTAAATCTCAACCACATGACTATGCACAGCATGTGTCAAACTCAAAAATCACATCATCTCATACATAACAGTAAATTCACCAGTGCAAGAAATTATCACCTGACTCCATTTTAAAGTTCAAAAAGAAGAAAAACAACCATGACACCTGCATAAATTACACAGCCACTTCTACCAAACCTAAAATAGGACATATGCAAAGTAATTACAAGGTCATCATGTGATACTGCATCCACCAACAGAATATCATGTGACAAAAAAGACGCTGTGCACAAGAAAAATCCTCAGCCAAAATGAAATCACCTCATGCATGCAAGGAAAATCCAAGAATATCACATCATAATCAGTTCACCAAAAGACAATCATGTGATGAATGGAGGCTGTGCAGAGAGAAAATTATCACCAAACCTTAAATCACCTGACCCATGCAAGAAAGGTCCTCACCAAAAATGGAGTCACATGATGAAATCAAGAGGAATTAAAGTGGAAAAAGACAGCTCCCATGGAGGGCCCTCTGGGCTCCCAAAAGGTATAAATAGAGGGGCTCTCTCCCCCCAAATTTCAAAATTCCCCCCCATGCAAATTATATCCACTTCACAGTAGGAGCATAGGAATAATTCATCCCTCACCTGGGAGGTAGTCCAGCAAATTATAGTGAATTTACTTACCCAGTAGCTAAGCTCAGTGGAAGTATAGTGTTGAAGATTACCTAGTAGCTAAGCTCAGTGGAATCTTATTATTATTAAAATAAAAATAAAAATTATCCAGTACCCAATATTAGGGTTACTACTCTATTAAAATACTTTATCCAGTAAAATTAACACCATTATCAAGACTTAAAAAAAAATAACTTACCCCTTTAAAAATTCAATATCAAAGAACCTTACCTCTTAAATTCCACAAATAAAATTTATCTTATTATTAAACACTCTTAAAAAAATAACAAACCTTTCAAAAATTATTTTACTCTATTATAACTATACCTTAACAAAATTACCTTTATCAACACCAATCAAATTTTCCAGAAAACCTTAAATAACCCATCCTACCAAGGAATTATAACCAAGAAGAAACAACTCACCTCAATTTCACCAAAAACTATTAAAAATTAAAACAGACAAGTATTTCATTAAATCTAAAAATTAACCAAATTACTGACATTATTTTTCATATTATTTATTGAATAGGTCTGATCTGAGACTGCTGAATTTTGTCTTCTGCAGTTGTAAAGCCACTTACTAATTTTATTTTGGTTTGTGAGCTCCAAGGAAGATTTTGTTCAGTATTTTAGGAGGGGCAGGCAATACACCCTTGCCACCCTTGGTTACAGGAGTTATTAGCAATTCAAAACTAGTTACCTGTGATTTCCCCCTCCAGGTACTGCCTCATTTTAATCCCACACAAGAGGAGTTCCCACAGTGTCTCCAAACTCATCAATGTGGGATAAAAATATTCCTTGAACATTAGGGGAAGATGACACTTTGGGCTCAGGGTCAGGCATTATATCAGTCACATCTTGACCCATTGTATCATTTTTAATTGTCTCCCTTTCTTGAATGGCTTGAATATTTTGAGGAGAGGCAAGAGGGGTTTCATCATGGATTCTGCCTCATTCAGTATGGGAGGGCTTTCAGTATGCAGAGGTTCATTATCAATATGGTCCACATCAACATTGATCATTTCATCACCTTGATCCTGGGAATATTTGTGGCTTCAAAGGTACGGCGTTTTTTGTGGCATGTATATTTGGTCTTTTTCCTAATCCTTCAGGTAGAGATTCTCCCACCTCCACAACTATCCATATATTGTAAGCAGCCATTTTTAACATTTTTGTATTGAAATAGTAATGGACTTATGGTTCAAATCCATTTTGGGGAGGCTCATTGATTCAGCAATCTTTTGACATACATAATCAGGAATTTTACTATCATTTTGAATTTTTTCCAGCCTTGGGATTGTTTTAGCAATGTTTGAGAAAAATTGTCCCTTTGATATACTTTCAACCTGGCAACTGAATATTATATTATCTTTCCCAGGATCTTCTATTGGTGAACAAGGTTCCACAGTCTTTTCCTTCTGATAGCTTTTAAAATTAGGTTTTTGAGAGCTTGAAGGTGGAGCTGAAATAAAGGCTACGACACAATATCAGGTTTTGAGAGATTCCAAATATCAAAGATGGATGCATACTCACATTTTAGAAGAACTGCTGGATCTTGATTATTTTCATGTGACTGGCTCTCTACTTCAATGCCTAATTCATGACTACTGACCATATCAGAGATTTCACTTCCACTCTCTGGGGCTAAAGTTCTTTTTTCATGGAATTCAGTTGAATTTCCTGGGGTTTGGGGCATAGTGGAGGTGTAAGGTGTGGATATGAAACTTTGATTAAAAATCAAGTACTTTTCCTGTCCTCAAAATTTGTATAAGGTAAAATTCAGTTAAAAGTAGTATGAAATATTATTTTTAAGAGAAAACACGCCAATTTTATTGTTTATAACTTGATTAGTATAAAACAATAATATAAAAATTTATTGTTTTACCAACAGTAAAGATTTATCCAAAAAATACTCTACAAGAGATATTTTAAGGCTACAAAAGAAATTTCTTCAAGAGCAATTTCAATTGGAATTAATTGAGCAAAGAACTGCAAGCAATTAATTAAAGAACAAAGTCTTTAAAAAGAATATTAAAGAGAAAACATGCCCAAAAGTGACCAGAGTGAATTTGGAAACAAAGTGACAAAGTTTACAGTGATGAAAGATGCTTTAATTCACTTTTGGGGTGGTTCAGGGGTAAAAATGATTATAAGAGTTACAAACAATGATTATAATGATTTTTTCACGTGGTTAAAAGGATTAAAATGATTTAAAAGTGGTGGTTGGAATCTTTGATTGATTGGTTTAACAGTTTTAAACTAATTAATAAAAGGAAAAGATTCTAACATGAAGAGAAAAGTGGGGCAAAGAAGACATTCTTTTATAGCCATCAATTCTCTTACTCCAAAAGTAAAATTTACTCTTGTCAGTCGTGAAAAACAGTCTGACAACAAAAAAGCCAATTATGGCATCATTGAACCCTGGTTTAGACCAAAAAGGGCTGGTTTAAGCCATTTTTAGCCATTTTTAGCCATTTTAGACCCTTAAATCAGCCATTACTATAGCAATACCAGGCCTAGAGCCCTCAAAACACGTCGGAATGTGTTTCAGAGACGTACAAACCAGTTCAAACTGTTTTTACTATGATGGTTTTATCTTAAGGGTAGTTTTACCCTCTTGGCAACAACTAAAACTACCCCAGTTGGTATCAAAACCTCATCATCAATTGAGTCCACAGACCCTGTAACTCAATTCCAGGCCAAAAGTGATGAACTTTTGCGTGAATTTTGACATCCCACGCCTGTCAACAAGGATTTTGGGGGTCTAGCTCCCCCTTAGAGCTGGAGTTCCTTTTCCCCCCCAAATTTAATCTTTCCAATTTATTTTTCCTTTAATTCCTCATCATGTATTATACTTGTAATTTACATATGTAATTCAATTCAATTGTACAGTACAATACAGTAATAATTGACACCTCATATGTAAATCAAAGTTCACTTATGTAATACACGCGCACATTTTGACATTTCAATTGAATTCAATTGAAAATACTTCAATTCCTCATAACTTCTAAACTAAACACAACACCTCAATTTTAACACAAAAATTGATGGTTAACACCACATGTGGTGTGAATTAAATTAAGGTTTTGAGGATTTTCAACTTTTGTATTGAAAATACTAAAAACTTAATTTAAGCTTATTTAGAGTTGAGTTACAAGAATTTCACTCAGAGGTGACCCCACCTGATTTTTTATGAGGAATCCAATGGTGAAATAAATTTTATATGTTTATTTATTGGATAAAAAGTTATAATAAATTTTATTTAACTTTTTTCCAAATTTATTTATTTTTTCACAATTTTGTTAAAATTTCATTTTTACTTAATTTTTTCAAGTATAAATGTAATTTTATATTTACAAAATTTAATGTATTTTTATTTTTAAATTATAATTAATTTTTTATTTTTAATATAATTTTATATTTATATTTTGATTTTTATTTTAATAATATAAATAAATTTATTTTATTTATATTAATATGTTATTTTTTATATTTGTGGTCTTTTGGGTATATGAAATTACCTCTAAGGCTCACAGGAGGTAGTTTATTAAGTAAATAGATGGTGACAATTTGATTGATAACTTGATTGAAAATAGTAGAATAAAAAGATCAAAATTGAAGAAAAAAGGCGGGATTTCTGAAAGTGGTAGAAGTAAAATAAGTTCAAGATCACTGATTCTTTTTTAGGTAATATCAATATTGAACAATTTTGGAAAGTTTAAAAGAAGTTAAATATCAAATTGAATCAGTTCAATAGTTAGTGAGTTTTCTAGAAAAAGAAGATTTCAGATCCACAAGCTGACCAAAAGAAACTTGCCCACAACAGCCTTGGAACATTCCATAAATATCTATTGAACTTGTTATGGATTTGCAAAGTATGATTTGCTGGGAAATTCAAGGAGGTGATGTGTTGCAAATTATTTCATCTCATTCAAATGAAATCACTTCGCTGTGAGAAATTGAATGAATTTGACTAGTGAGAAACCTACTAAAGTCAACTTTTGAACTATTCAATTCTCATGAGGTAAGGCCTAAGCAAAGTGTTCCATTTGAATGATTTGAAATAAAATGGTTTTGTCAGGGAAACAGAAGATACAGTTTGGGTTATAAAGAGTTCACTTATGAGGCTTTAATTTGTGAGTCTCATTACTGAAGCCCTAACCACAATATTGGGAATATCCCCACCAATTCCCCCCAAGAACCTTTTGGCAGGGAAGCATTCATCATGTATGCCAACAAACCACCATTGTGAGCCTTGAGGTATATTTTACATACCCAATTATGCCACAATTATCTTAAAAACAAATTTTGAATTATACATAACTCATAAATCATGAATATATTCAAAATTCTTCATTTTTGATTTCAGAAAAGATTAATAACTTTTTATTGAGTAAGTAAATCCATTGATTTAAGGCCAGATTTGGATTCTACACAAAAATTCACCTAGGGTAGCTCCATAGAGTGAATAAGCTCAAATTAACTCTTTGAGGTGGTAATATGGAAAATACTTCAACACCACATCATTAATACCATATAAAAGATCCGTGAAAATTTTTGTTTTTCTTGATTTTACGCCAAAATAATGGGAAAGTGAGAAATCCCATGTTACATATACACTAAGAATAGTGTTATTCATGTTTTGAGCACTTAATATCATGTTATTCTTACATGGACCTTTGGTACACCCATAGTGGATATCTCACTTGAAGCTTAAATTACTATTTTGACGTAAAAAATAGGCAAGGGGGACAAAAGACATCAAAGAGAGCCAGGGTACCCAACTTCTGAGGACCCAGAGGCGTGGATAGCTCCAAAGCTTGGTTCCATGGCTGATCTTGACCCAATTGGTAAACTAAACCTCTTTGGGAACTTGGTTACCATGTCACAACTACTGTAAATCTTAAGAAAATAGCAAATAACCTGCTATTTTGACATGCCAAGGAGGTAAAGAGCTACTTAGACTCCTGTAACCACGTAAATTCTTAATGACTTTCGCTGGATAAACCCCAAAAGAGTAATTAAAACCCTTTTTGGACTTGTATCCATTGATTTACCTCATAGCAACCAGTGCAACACTGATATTTGCAATTCTACGTAGAAATGAGGTAAAAACTTCAAAAATTCATTAAAAATACAATTCTTAATGAATCCTTCTGAAACTTTCAAGACCAATGGAAAACTGTATTATCTATGGTAAAACAAAAAAGAATTACAGTTTTACTAGTAAAATTCAAAGTTTTACTTACAGTCCAGTTTTGACCATTCTACGTGAAACACTGAATCTTCAAAAACTCACAGTAATTAAAAACTATGATTAAATTTGCAATAACATTGATAACTTTGAGAAATAAATGATTATTTTGGAATAAAAGAAGATTTACCGATGTTACTCCTTTTATTTTTAACCATATTGGGGTTGGTAGTCATGTAAAAGCATCAATTAAGTAATTATGATAATCTTACGTGACAACAGATGATGCAATCATTAATCCAAAAAGGTTTATTGTTTTCTCACTCACTGGTTTTTCAGTTTGCTCCATGGCACGCCTCTGTGAGCTGTTGTTGACTTAAAAGAAGCCTCTTCTTGCTGTTTTTTCCGTATCATCATCTTATTATCATTTTATATCATTGTTACCAACGAGTAAGTATTAGTTAAACTATTCTTAAGTGTTTTAAATCTTTCAGAATCAATCAGAAAGACGTGCAATCATAGAATTCAACTATATATTGTTGTAATCCTGCTATAAATCATTTTGATCTCTTAAAATCCACAATTCTACGTCAAATTTCTCTACTTTTATCTTTCAATAAGTTCTTTGGAGTATTAGTGAGTCATTTACCTTTAATTCTTAAAGTTTTTCTCTAGTAATAGTTTTCTTCAAGGATTAGCTTTATAATTATTCTTGCAAAAGATAATCATATATTAAAATAATTTATTATTTTAATAAAAGAAGTTTTTATTATTAAATTCTTCTTGTAATTGATTCTTGTAGACCATTACTTGCTCACTGTTAAGATCACTAGTAGTGCTTAACACGTGAAAGAAATAATTTTTAATTCTTTAATTGTGGTTATAATAATATTTTATTATTATATTTCATAAGAACAGACATAGTACTGTTGATTAATATTAATATTATCATCAGTTTCATAGTCACATCTTACATTTGAGGGCCTGGCCGTGATTTTATCCATAGACTTGGCTTTAATCATATTCTAGACTTAATTTTTGTGTTCTAAAAAACCACCATACCTACCACATCTTACATTTGGGGGCCTGGCCGTGTTTTTTGAACCTTGTACCCTTAATTAATATATTAATTTAATATTTTTTTCTTCAATTTAAGGAAATTTTTTTTTTATTTTTGAAATTGTCTTAAAATCTTCTTTCATTGAGGAATTTGGTTTAATTTTGTACTGTTTTTACATGTGGCTTTTTCACATCCAAAAACCTATAAAATTATTCTTTGAGTTACTCTGAATTAATTCTTTTTATTCAAATTCTTAAATTTTAATACCTTTTTCTTTGAAAAGAATATTTTTTTTAATATCAAAAAATAATAAAACTTATAAAAAATCTTTTAAAATATCTTAAATCATAAAAATAATTTCTTTTATCATATTTTCTCTTTAATTGTCTTTAATCAAATACTGTGCAGCTGGCAACAGACTCAGTAAAAGATACATCAATAGTCCTGCATCTTCAGAAGCAGAATCTGAAGAAAGTATTGAGGTGCAAATTGCTAAAAGAGGCACCTTATTTAACTCAGAAAAAGCTAAATTACCACCAAAAGGTGTGTATTTTATCTTATATTTTCACCTTTTATCTTTAAATTGACGTGAAAATGGTGCATACCAGAAATGGAAGCAACTATTCAGTCCAACCAGATGGATGTGGACAAGGAAGAGGCAAGACCAAATCCAGAAGTGCCAAATCTTCCACAAGAAAGACACATCTGGAGGATGCCAGAGTTGCCCCCCATTCCCCAAGGTCTGTACCAACAGATTTTGACGTGAATTCTGAGCCTGAACTAATTCATGATATTATTTCCAGGGCTGAACCATTTTCAAGTGGCAGCAATAGAAATATATCAATCCCAGTACAAAAATTGGTTCAGAGCAGCCAAGGAAGAGGAGTGGGAAATATGCCCAAGCCTTTGGCAGGGGGCCATGAACTCCTACTTACACATCAAGAGCTTTCTGGGTCAGGAGAAGACCATAGAACTCTTGGGAGGATGGAGCCCCCTGTCTTGCAAAGACAAGGTCAAAAAGATAAAGAATTGGTTGAAGAACCAAAGTCTTTTATCCATAGACCGGAAGAAAGAGTTGGAAATGACTCCAGCTTTGGAGACAGAGGCACCAGTGGCGTCTACCAGCTCCAAACCAGCTCCAGAAGTATCCAAAGACAAGGCCAAGGGACCTAAGGAGAAGCAGAAAGGTCCCAAGAACCATCAAGGCAAAGACAATTGGCACAGACCTTACCCACAAGGGTACAGGATCCCCAAATTAGAGCCTTCAGCTGTGGACAGTGTCTTCAATATGGCCAGGACTCTGATGGAATTCACAGCCAAGGAGCAGGAAAGGATGAACAGAAACTTTCCACGCAAATAATTGGTGTACAGACTAGTATTAATGTAGAAATTGGTAAACTTGATAGAAAGTTAACTAAAATTGCATCATATATAGTTGAATTAAAGAAAAATGACAAGACATACATTGAATTTCACCAAGTGACACATGCCAGACTTGACTCAATTACCAATTCTTGAAAAAGAATTGAAAACATGTGCCAAGTTCAGAATGATGAGATGGAAGAACTTTCCATTTTTAAGGTGAATAATCAGCTTACAATTTTACAAGACCAAGTCTCAAAAATAGTTGAGAATACCAACCAATTTGCTATACACTTAGCAAAAAGTGACAGTGAAAGGCAGAAGTTGAAGAATGAAATAATTGCAAGTGTGGAACAAACTCATACGAATCATGAACCACATATGCCAAGACATTCTACACCTTTAACTGAAGAAAAACGTTCTGTTAAAGAAAGTCTCACCCCATTCCTGGGAGAAAATGCCTACTCTGCAAGAGATATTTCCAAAATAGAAGAATGGCCAACATTCTCTGGTGAAGGAGATACAACCGTATTGAGTTCATCAGGACTATTGATATGTTGCAAGAAGACTTTAATATACCTGATGAAATCATAATGGGAAAATTACACTGTCTGTTTACCAGAACTGCAAAGAAATGGTATTACAAAATGAGGATTGCTCATGGTAAACATGATTGGTCTTGGTGGAAATCTGAAATGATTAAAAAATGGGCCAATAATTCTTGGAGGTTTAAAATAGAAAATGCCTTTGAAAATGCCATTTTTAACTCAGAGAAAGATAAACCACTTACCTAGTTCTTCAAACAAAAAGACAGATTATCTGCTTTACAACCAGATATGTCTGACACTATGATTAATATGAAAATATTAAGAAAGTGTGGAGGAGAATTGGAACATGGTATCAAAAGGAGATGTGTAGAACCCTGTTCAACAGAAGACTACATTAATGCTATGGAAGATATCATTGCCAGAACAAGAATTGGTAAAGCTTGGTCTAAAATCCCAACATAATCCAAGATGACCTCTAAGATTCCCAGAGAGGATAAGAGACCTCAAAAACTTGTCTTAAAGTGTCATAAATGTGGAAGCACTTCACATTTAGCCAACACCTGCACAAAAAAGACAAAAACCAATGAAGTTCAATTCATTGAAGAAATTCAGTGTACTGAAGAGAAAGAAGAGTCTGATCAAGATTCTGCAGTCTCTGAAGATACACCAGTAGAGGACTATCCCATTGAAAACATCACAGCTTTCTTTGAGGTCACAGAAGTCCATACCCACTTGCCACAGTACAGTGAGGATTGCTGCAACCTGACCAATATCCAAGATGCCAGAATGTGTAAAACAAAACCTGCTAGAGGAAAGAGTTATACTGCTGGAGCATCTTGTATCACATCAGTTTTGATGAGTGATATTGAAGCCAAAATAAATTTGGATACAGGGGCATTTTGCACTTGTGTGGGCAAAGATTATCTCCAAATTATACTTCCTGGATGGAAGAACCATCTATTACCAATAGAAGGTGTACAATTTAGTAGTGCCAGTAACAATATGTACCCCTTGGGTATATTAGACACTAATCTTGTATTTCCACACCCAGAAGGAAGTGTAAGAATGAAGACTGATATTGTTGTAATGGATAATTGCACATCTCAGCACATCATTCTTGGAAATGATTACTTGAATATCGATGGTATTGACATCAATAACCATAAAGACAGATATTTCACAATTGGGGATAACAAAAGACAAAAATTTGCCTTTTCCAATATGCCAAAACAAATATCTGTGGTATCTTCTGTCAAAGATACTTATAAAGATGAATTTGTGTCTAATCAACTTGTTGAAGCACAGATTAATCCATCTTTGTCACCAAAAATGAGGAATGAACTTATTGACGTATTATACACATACAATACTGCATTTTCCTCTGATAATGAACCATTAGGTGCTATAAGAGGACATGAAGTTGATATTACTCTTAATATTTACAGACCATATCCCCCAGTACTTAGAAGACCAGCTTATCCAGCCAGTCCCAGAGCTAGAGAAGCCTTGGAGAAACAAATCCAAGAGTTAATTCAACTTGGTGTACTAAGGAAAGTAGGCCATAATGAGGAGGTTGAAGTGACAACACCTGTTATCATTGCTTGGCATAATGATAAGTCAAGAATGGTTGGAGATTTTAGAGCTTTTGATACCTACACAGTTCCAGATAGGTATCCAATCCCTAGAATCCAAGAAACCTTGACTCAATTGTCTAAAGCCAAGTACATAACATCAATGGATGCATTAAAAGCCTTCCATCAAAATGTTTTGACGCCTAAAGCTAAGAAATTACTTAGAATCATCACTCACTGTGATATTTTTGAGTATCTTAGAATTCCATTTGGCATTAAAAATGCTCCATCTCATTATCAAATAATGATGAATACCATCTTCCCCACAGAATTGTCTGAAGGATGGCTTATCATTTATATTGATGATATTATCATATTTTCTGACTCATGGTCTTTACACCTTGAAAGACGTGCAAAAGTACTTCACAAAGTTGCAGAAGTGAATATGAAAATTTCACTTAAGAAATGCAACTTTGGTTTTGAAGAACTTACAGCATTAGGACATGTTGTTTCTGTTTTAAGCTTGGGTATTGACAAAAATAAAGTGGCAGCAGTACTACTTAAGCCAATACCCCAGAATAAAAAAGAAATGATGTCTTTCCTTGGATTCGCTAGTTACTATAGGCAACATTTAAGATACTTTGCAATTCTAGCCAAATCACTCTATAGAATCTGTGATCAACAGACTGTATTTGAGATGACACAGGAGAGAATTAAAGCCTATGAGAAGAGAAAGAAAGCCCTTACGGAAGCACCTTTACTCCTCATGCCTGACTGGAATATTCCTTTTAAGTTGTACATTGATGCATGCGGAGATGGATTAGGGGAAGCCCTACATCAAGTCCAAATTATTGATGACAAACCTACAGAAGGACCAGTTTGTTATATCTCAAGGCAAATCAAACCAACAGAAGCCAGATATGGTGCAAGCCAAATGGAGTGCTTATGTTTGGTATGGGCACTTGAGAAATTACACTATTACCTTGATGGCAGTGTTTTTGAAGTGATAACTGACTGTAATGCAGTAAAATCAATTCTTAACATGAAAACTCCGAACAGACATATGTTGAGATGGCAAATACCTATTCAAGAATATAGAGGAAACATGACTATAGTTCACAAAGCAGGAAACATTCACAAGAATGCTGATGGACTTAGTAGATGGGATTTAGCCAACACTCCTGATAACCCAGCTTATGTACCTTTGGAAGCTGAACCACAGATTCCAATTGAAGGAATTAACATAACTGATATTGGAACTGAATTCTTTGAGGAGGTCAGAGAATCTTATAAACAAGACAAGAACTACCATATCTTGACTTCTTCATTAGATAAAGACTGCAAAGATACATCTTTAGTTAATGCACTTGATGAAGTTTGGAAAAATTCCTATTCTGAAGGAAGATTTCACTTGTTTGATTGAATCATTTACCACAGAACAAAACATTCTTGTGTTATGACATTATGCAGTAGATTATGTATCAATACCATTCTTCATGAATGTCATGATAGTATCTACTCTGGAAACCTGTTGTGGGATACTCCTCTGTGTGGGATAAATGAGGCAGTACCTGGAAGGGGAAATTACAAGAAAAAGTTTTGAATTGCTTTTATGCTTGTAACCCTTGCTCTGCTTGTGTGCTAGAATACTCTAGACTGCCCTTCCTAATAATGCTGAATTATCTTGACTTGAGTTCCACAATCAATTTATTTATTTGATGGTGGCTGGGTCAGAAAAGTCTATTCAACTGACTCTGATCAGACTTTGATTGATTTTAAAACAACAGTTATTTAAAGACAAATTGATAACACTGATATAATAATTTGATAAGTAATAAGAGATATTTTTAGTTGGTTTTTTTTTGTAAAGGTTTTTTTATGATGATTTGGGATAACAAAGATTTTAATTTTAAATAACTATGATGAAGCTGTTGGAAAACAGGGATAAGTATTGATAGCTTGATAATAAGGATAAAGGTAACTGAATATGGTATGGGTATTTTTTATAGACTGATTCTGATAGTAAAACTAATAATATTGATATGTTTTCTGAAGTTGATATTTTTTAATCTAGAAACTAATTTGGTTCACTGTTTAATAATACTTGATTATAAATAACTAAGACTGTACTAATAATAAAAGATATTTTTTTTAATGGAGGGGCATTTTCCCCAAAGTAAATATGATTATGATAAAACTATTTTTTTTAATAATAAGGGGCCTTTTCCCCTTATTATATATTACTATGATAAAAGATATTCTTTTTTCTTAATAAAGGGGCCTTTTCCCCAATATTAAATATAATTAATTTCTAGATTAACCTACTAGTGAGGGATGAACTGTGGAAAAAATAAATTCAAATTATATTTCCAGAAGAAGCATGAGGTTTGAAAAATTAAAATTTGAAGTATTTATACTCTCAAGGGTTAGGGTTGGTGAGAAAAGAGTCCATCCTGAATTAAGGCTAACTTGTGGTTTCATATTGATTAAATCTTCTAGAATTTTCCTGGGTAATAATTTTTTTTTATATTAATCCAAACTGACAAAATGGTATGGAATACCACATCCCCCTCTCCATTTAATGCTGTCCCCAGCATTTCTAGTGAGGATTAATATAAAAAACACTTGAATTCCTGTTTATTTGCTGGTTGAAATGAATAATAATTTTCTTATTGAGTATCCTTTCTTGATTTCTTTATTTCTCTCTCTCTCTCTCTTTTTTTTTTCTGTGCTCTTGAGGTACAATTTTCTTTCAAAAGAAAAAAAACTCCAATTCCCATGAGTGTTTATTTTACTTCCTAATTGCAATTCTTTATACTGGTTTTTCTTCATTCTTCTTCATTGGTTATCACTCCAAAGATATTCATTTTTCTTTTCTTTTATTTTTTTGCTAGCCTTAGCTCTTAACTTGCTGAATTTTCTTCCAATTTTTTTATCTTCTTTCTTCTTCTTCTTCTTTTCTACTATATAAAATCAATTCCCACTATCCCCCAAAACTTAAAATCACAAGGAGTGATGATAAGAAACAGGTTACCACCCCTTATTTGTTTTAATATTGAGATATTTTTATTTTATCTTTATTTTCGAATATAATTAATCTTTTCTTTCCTTCTTTTTGCAGCTACTTGAGGCTATTTTTTTTTTTTTTTGAAAGAATTTAGTGGTAAAGGTTTAATAATTTCCAATGGCCAAAATTGATTCCTTGAGATGAATTATGAGGTTGAAAATTTCTTGATGATGCAGTTTAAGGTAATACTCAGGACCATTTCTTGAGTCTTGAATTTGTTTTAATAACTTCTTGAAAGTGTAATTGATACAGTTTAAGGTCATTTCCAGGACCATTTCTTGAGGTAATTTTGTTGGTAAAAAAAAATAATATATTTAGACAGCCTAAGGTCTTGTCAAGGACCAATTATTTAGGAAATGTGTTTGATTATTCATAAAAAATAGATTATTGAGACAGTTCAAGGTCTTATCAAGGACCACTTCTGTGTTGTTGATTGTTTTTGAATTATTTTTTTTATTGTATTATTTTATTCTTGAATTGTTGAGAGCTAGAAGGTTTCAACCCCTCTCCATTTAATAAAAAAAATATTTTAATATAAAATATTAAAATATTTTTATTTATTAAATGGTCCAGAAAGAGAGTTTTTTTTATATTTAATATATATATAAGTATACATATAATATACATATATTAGAAAAATTGCTTATTATATATTTTGTAAAATTAGAATAAAAAATAAGTAAAAAAAATAAAGGTTTGCTGCGAGTGCTGTGCAGCGCTGCAAACACTTCAATTTTGAAGGTCGCGCGTTTTGTTAAACTTAACTTAAATTTCAATTCAAATATAATTTATCTATTTATATTTTTTTTAATTTTGATTTCTTAACTTTTTATTTTATTTTTTTTATACTATTTAAACTACCACCACCTCAACAAACTGATCCATTACTGTGGTTGGAGATTACTTCACGTTGGTGATCTTTTTCAAATTAATTTAATAAACCTGATTGACACTTCTTGTTTGTTTATTTATGTAGGAATTATGAAGAATTGATTTTCATTTATTTATTTTAAATGGACTCTTCAATTTAATATACTTATCTCGGTTCAATTTATTCATTTATTTACTACAAATTGTGGCTGCTTCTTTATTCAGTAGAATTTCCATTTTCATCTTTCTTTGTGGTGTTCTTCTTTCCTTTGTCAAAATTCAACGTAAACCTTTTTTTTTTTTTTTTTTTATTGTATCCAGCAAAATTCATTCTTATTATCTGCTGATTTATTCATTTCTTTAACTGTTTTAGATTTTTTTTTAAATTAAATTTTTGATTGAATCGTGGTCTTGATCCAGTGGGTTGGTAGTAGTATTATTAGGATTCAGAAGGTAAGTCCATTTACTGTTTCTTCTAATTATTCTAATTCTTTTTCTTTGCTTAATAAAGTCTAATCCTGCTGATATTTCCATTTTGGTTATTCTGTGCCTGTTACTGGTAAGAATTCTCTTTTTTTGTATTTAAACCCCAGCTGATTGCCTTTCTGTAATTTCTTTAAGCCCTTCATCGGTCCATCTTCTGACTAATACTTCCTTTAAGTTTTTACTTTACTACCCCATCACTTCTCATCTGCTGTAGTTGGTTTTGGAATGTCTTTTTCAATTGAAATTAAGCCTACCCATTATGGTTCTCAATCTGTAATGGTTATAGTTCGCAATATCTGTTATAATTTTACGATCCCCTCAATGGGTGATCCTTTTTTTAACTTAGTTACCGTTTCTTCTAGCAATACTGGAGAATCTACTCCATTAGCAGCTGCTTCCCCTGCTTCTCCTGTCTTTTTGGCTAGTACTGCTCCTACTTCTCCATCTTTATCTCCTCCAGCCTCTCCGCTTTCTGCTTTTGCGAGTGCGCTTACCATATCCCCACAATCCACAAATTCAGATGGGTCTGTTCCCACTGAAGAGGAGCTAAAATACGATTTTGGCTTAGTTTTTTCTGATTTCAATTCCGCTGTTGCCGACTTAGGACGTTTAATGGAATTAAAATTTGTCCACGGACGTCCTCCACACTCCCACAAACGCACACTTGAAAGTATCCATGCCAGTGTAATCCATCTTGTGCATTTATATAGACAACTCGAGGAGTAAGTCTTTCTCTCTTTTTTTTTTTTTTTTAATTAATTAATTATTTATTTTTTTAATAAATAGGATTGCAATAGTATTAGCTGAGACCCGCGGTAATGTCAATAATGGGTATTACCCAAATTGAATTATTGGTGTCTGTCGATCGGATGATAAACGAAACCTTCCGATTCAAAAGTTTTATTTTTTATTTTCTTATTTTTTTTATTTTTCTGTCTGAATTTTATACTACTACTGGTCTCTCTTTAAAAGTAGAGCTTAAACCAATTAGCTGTACAATTATTGTCTCTTCCAAAAAATAGCCACAAACATGGCTGATAGTATTTTGCTGTATGGGCTTGGTGACTGATTTGAGTTAATTTAGTCTAAAAAAATCGAGTGTGTTGCTTTCTGATTATGTAGGCCTTGATTTATTGAAATGGATTATAACAACCATTGACACGTTTGGTTGTTATTTAAAAAACTGATTTGTCCCCTTTCCTGCGAGTAAAACCAATAATAAATAAGAAATTCAATATATATATACTATCTATCCTAATTAAGCATATTTCTTTTTTCGTAAGAAATTGGTAAATATTTAAATAATGATGATCTTTATAATGGTAATTTATTTTATTTGTTTTAAAATTTAGATGGGATTTTCAATAAAAAAAAATCTCTGAGTTTTTTTTTTTTTTTTTTTTTTTTTTTAAAAAAAAAGTATAGATTAAGTAATTAAAGATATTTTTTTAATTGATTGAGAAAATTAGAATTGAGATATTTGATTAACACTCATGGCATTGAAATTAGCCACTTGGTTATTCCTTGAGTATATTTTTCTTGATATAAATTTTGAGAGAAATTTTGTATACATTGGACTTTATCTTTGTCCTTTTATATGTGTACCTTCGTGCAAAACTAATTTGAGAATTGAATAATTTTTCTAACAATGGATTTAATAATATGTTCAAATAACAAGTTTTGTTATTATAATCTCCTTCATATGTCCCATATGTATAAAAAATAAAATAGATTGAATTATTTTTAAATTTTGAAAGAATTGGTGCTTTGAATAGAAAATCAATTTCATTTTTAATAGTTATTTCTCCTTTAAAAGAGTTATTGATTCTAAGACTTGATGGAGGTTCATTTTTATGATTTAAAGGTGATTGCTTCGATGATAATGACATTATTTGATCTTGAATGTGTATACTGATTACTTTTGGTAATGTAGGAGAATAATCCAAAGAATGTAATAATATCTTCATTTTGATAGATTGAGGTGAGGAAATTTCTCCTTTGATTTCATCTTCTTGTTTAAAGAGTATTTCTTCATCTTTATTTATTCCTTTATCTTTTGGATTTTTACTTTCTACAACCTCCTTTGATGGTTCATGAATACTAAGGTAATTTGAGTTATTAAACAATTGATTATTAAATTTGATATTTTGTTCCTTTTGGGGTGAAGATTTTTCTTCAATGAGGCTCAAAGCTTTCCCATTGGATATATAATCTTCAATACTTGAATAAATCTGTGGGATGTTTATTTGGTTAGTTCTGTTTTTGTTTTTGAATTCATTGACCCATTTTTTGGTAAATTTGATTGGAGCACCAGAAGTCACTCTCAACAATTCCCTAGGTGAAATACTATGCTTTGGTTTTGAAAATATAGCTTCTACAAATTGCTTATAGAATTCAGAAACAGTTGTTTGTTCCTTAATAATATGACAACCAATTTTACCACACACAGGTGAGACACTGTTAACTAGCTGTTTTGGCTTTAAGCCTTCATTTTGTACTAGTTCCACTTCACTTGGAGTGGAAGCTTCCATGTTAGAGCTATAGGTATTCTCAGATGTTTGAGGGTAATTAAGGTGTACATTATTTATTTTGCTAATTTTCAAATCATTAATAGTTAATTCAGCTTTAGAATGTTTGATAGGCATTTCTGGATTTGATTTTATAGATACTTCATTTTCTTTTGTTCTTGAATTTTCTTGAGGTAATTCTTTACTATAGGTAGAATATTTTCCCCCAAGGATTTCTTGATGAGCAAGAACAATATCTTGAGACTTTGAGGGGTAAAAACTTTCTGGTGCATAGGAAGATAATGTTAATGATTCTTTTTGAGGTTGGATTTCTTGAGTTCTTTGACATTGTCTGATAGGAGTTGATTTATTTAATGATTTCTTAAGCTTATTTTCTTTTTCTATTTCTTCTTTAGAATAATTTGATATTTTAATGATTAAAGATGCAAGTAATTCCTCTTCTTCTATTTCTTCTTCATTATGTTCAAATTCCTTTAATATTCCCTTGACAGATTTGAGTTTTCTCTTGGGCACAAGGTGCAACATTTGAGTAGAAAAGTTCCAAAGCTTTTCCATGGTTCTTTCCTTCTTTTTCTTCTCTTGGATATACTGATTGATTTTTTGGATCTTTAGGAAATGAGCATAATTTGATCCCCTCTTCCTTCTGATTCTTCTTCTTGGATAATTTCTGTGACTCCTTTGAGATATTTGTTGGGTACTAGATGCAAGGTTTGAAAAAATATTTCTAATGCTTCATTCAGATTTTCTTCATCTATATCTTCAGGAATTGGTTCTTCTTCTTCATAATGATAATGTTGATGATAATTTTCTTCTTAAAATGGAGGTTGATATTCATTGTAGAGATGGATTTTGGAGGCAATATATGATTCCATTTTTTTTTTTTGAGTATAAAAAATATTCAATTGCTTCAAATAACTGTTTTATGAATTATCAATCTGAAAAAATGTGGTATATCCTTTTTGACTGCCACTGTTGGGACACCAGATGTGGGATACTCCTCTGTGTGGGATAAATGAGGCAGTACCTGGAAGGGGAAATTACAAGAAAAAGTTTTGAATTGCTTTTATGCTTTTAAACCTTGCTCTGCTTGTGTGCTAGAGTACTCTAGACTGCCCTTCCTAATAATGCTGAATTATCTTGACTTGAGTTCCACAATCAATTTATTTATTTGATGGTGGCTGGGTCAGAAAAGTCTATTCAACTGACTCTGATCAGACTTTGATTGATTTTAAAACAACAGTTATTTAAAGACAAATTGATAACACTGATATAATAATTTGATAAGTAATAAGAGATATTTTTAGTTGGTTTTTTTTTTGTAAAGGTCTTTTTATGATGATTTGGGATAACACAGATTTTAATTTTAAATAACTATGATGAAGCTGTTGGAAAACAGGGATAAGTATTGATAGCTTGATAATAAGGATAAAGGTAACTGAATATGGTATGGGTATTTTTTATAGACTGATTCTGATAGTAAAACTAATAATATTGATATGTTTTCTGAAGTTGATATTTTTTAATTTAGAAACTAATTTGGTTCACTGTTTAATAATACTTGATTATAAATCACTAAGACTGTACTAATAATAAAAGATATTTTTTTTAATGGAGGGGCATTTTCCCCAAAGTAAATATGATTATGATAAAACTATTTTTTTTAATAATAAGGGGCCTTTTCCCCTTATTATATATTACTATGATAAAAGATATTCTTTTTTCTTAATAAAGGGGCCTTTTCCCCAATGTTAAATATAATTAATTTCTAGATTAACCTACTAGTGAGGGATGAACTCTGGAAAAAATAAATTCAAATTATATTTCCAGAAGAAGCATGAGGTTTGAAAAATTAAAATTTGAAGTATTTATACTCTCCAGGGTTAGGGTTGGTGAGAAAAGAGTCCATCCTGAATTAAGGCTAACTTGTGGTTTCATATTGATTAAATCTTCTAGAATTTTCCTGGGTAATAATTTTTTTTTATATTAATCCAAACTGACAAAATGGTATGGAATACCACACTGTCAGAGGACAGAACACTTGAAAAAGTGAATAACTGTGTATGGTGGCCATCTTGGAGAAGAGAAACCATTGAATATTGCCATACCTGTGACAGATGCCAAAAAGCAAACAGGAGTACAGGCAAGAAATTTGGATTAATGATCCATATTCAAGAACCAAAATCCCCTCGGGAAGTTGTTCACATGGATTGGGTCACAGCACTTCCTCCAAGTGGTGACAGAAGTTATAATGCTTGTTTAGTCATTGTAGACAGATATAGCAAAACTCCCATATTCTTACCATGTCATAAAGATGACACTGCTATGGATACAGCTCTTCTTTTATGGAGTAGAGTTATTTCTCATACAGGATTATTTAAGAATATCATAAGTGACAGAGATCCCAAGTTCACATCTGCACTTTGGACCAATCTTCGTAGATTGTTTGGGACTAACTTATCATTCTCTACAGCATATCACCCTCAAACAGATGGGCTAGCAGAGAGGATGATTCAGACTTTAGAAGACATGATCAGGAGATTCTGTGCTTATGGATTAGAATTCAAAGACTCAGATGGCTTTACCCATGACTGGTGCACTCTGATACCTGCACTAGAATTAGCATACAGGACATCAGTCCATTCTTCCACAGGACAAACTCCTGCGATGTTAGAAAAAGGATGGAATCCAAGACTCCCAGCAGACACACTGAGGAAAGACTTGATTGACATTCATCCTACAGCTTCCAGCTTCAAGATAATGCTTGATAAAGTAAAACACCACGCAAAACAAAGTATGGATGATGCTTTTGATTATGCAAAGCAGAAGTGGGACAAGAGTCATAAAGTACCAGACTGCAAAGTAGGGGACTTAGTTTTAGTTTCAACCTTGAATTTTAATAATATCAAAGGCCCAAAGAAACTTAAAGATTCTTATGTAGGACCTTTTGTTATTGTTGCTTTACATGGAACCAATGCAGTTCAAGTGGAATTGAGTGGTGAATTGGAAAATAAACACCCCACCTTTCCAGTCAGCTTGATAAAGCCTTATCAACCAGCTGACAAAGAATTGTTTCCTTTAAGAAACCCAACTCCTTCAACTGTACCACCTGTGGAACAGAATGAAGACAAAAAGATAAAGAAAGTCATTAAAGAAAGGAGACTTAGGGGTAAAAATCAAAGAGAATATCTTGTCAGATATAGAAATGCAGTACATGAAGATGAATGGATGGCAGAATCAGAAATACCTGACTCAGATAAACTCTTAAGAAGATTTAGACATGAAAGAAGGCCACAAGCCTGAATATGTCTATAAATGTGCTTTAAATTACTTGATCTGAGTAATGTAAAGAGGTTGGACAGTGGACATTAACCCCCTTTTGGGGCCTTATTCTTTTATCAGTAATAAAATTGTAGTACAATTTTATTTTTTGGTGGGAGGGAATGTGAGCCTTGAGGTATATTTTACATACCCAAATAGGCCACAATTATCTTAAAAAGAAATTTTGAATTATACATAACTCATAAATCATGCATATATTCAAAATTCTTCATTTTTGATTTCAGAAAAGATAAATAACTTTTTATTGTGTAAGTAAATCCATGGATTTAAGGCCAGATTTGGATTCTACACAAAAATTCACCTAGGGTAGCTCCATATAGTGAATAAGCTCAAATTAACTCTTTGAGGTGGTAATATGGAAAATACTTCAACACCACATCATTAATACCACATAAAAGATCCGTGAAAATTTTTGTTTTTCTTGATTTTACGCCAAAATAATGGGAAAGTGAGAAATCCCATGTTACATATACACTAAGAATAGTGTTATTCATGTTTTGAGCACTTAATATCATGGTATTCTTACATGGCCTTTTGGTACACCCATAGTGGATATCTCACTTGAAGCTTAAATTACTATTTTGACGTAAAAAATAGGCAAGGGGGACAAAAGACATCAAAGAGAGCCAGGGTACCCAACTTCTGAGGACCCAGAGGCGTGGATAGCTCCAAAGCTTGGTTCCATGGCTGATCTTGACCCAATTGATAAACTAAACCTCTTTGGGAACTTGGTTACCATGTCACAACTACTGTAAATCTTAAGAAAATAGCAAATAACCTGCTATTTTGACATGCCAAGGAGGTAAAGAGCTACTTAGACTCCTGTAACCACGTCAATTCTTAATGAATTTCCATGAATAAACCCAAAAAGAGTAATTAAAACCTTTTTGGACTTGTATCCATTGATTTACCTCATAGCAACCAGTGAAACACTGATATTTGCAATTCTATGTAGAAATGAGGTAAAAGCTTCAAAAATTCATTAAAAATACAATTCTTAATGAATCCTTCTGAAGCTTTCAGGACCAATGGAGAACTGTATTATCTATGGTACAAGAAAAAAAGAATTACAGTTTTACTAGTAAAATTAAAATTTTTACTTACAGTCCATTTTTGACCATTCTACGTGAAACACTGAATCTTCAAAAATTCACAGTAATTAAAACCTGTGATGAAATTGGCAATAACATTGATAACTTTGAGAAATCAATGATTATTTTGGAATAAAAGAAGATTTACCGATGTTACTCCTTTTATTTTTAACCATATTGGGGTTGGTAGTCATGTAAAAGCATCAATTAAGTAATTATGATAATCTTACGTGACAACAGATGATGCAATCATTAATCCAAAAAGGTTTATTGTTTTCTCACTCACTGGTTTTTCAGTTTGCTCCATGGCACGCCTCTGTGAGCTGTTGTTGACTTAAAAGAAGCCTCTTCTTGCTGTTTTTTTCCGTATCATCATCTTATTATCATTTTATATCATTGTTACCAACAAGTAAGTATTAGTTAAACTATTCTTAAGTGTTTTAAATCTTTCAGAATCAATCAGAAAGACGTGAAATCATAGAATCCAACTATATATTGCTGTAATCCTGCTATAAATCATTTTGATCTCTTAAAATCCACAATTCTACATCAAATTTCTCTACTTTTATCTATCAATAAGTTCTTTGGAGTATTAGTGAGTCATTTATCTTTAATTCTTAAAGTTTTTCTCTAGTAATAGTTTTCTTCAAGGATTAGCTTTATAATTATTCTTGCAAAATATAATTATATATTAAAATAATTTATTATTTTAATGAAAGAAGTTGTTATTATTAAATTCTTCTTGTAATTGATTCTTGTAGACAATTACTTGCTCACTGTTAAAATCACTAGTAGTGCTTAACACGTGAAATAAATAATTTTTAATTATTTAATTGTGGTTATAATAATATTTTATTATTATATTTCATAAGAACAGACATAGTACTGTTGATTAATATTAATATTATTATCAGTTTCATAGTCACATCTTACAACCATACCCTATGGATCTAATACCTGAGCATAAGGATGGTAAGCAGCAAAGAGAGGATTAGGTGTAAGGGGGTTGAGGGCAGTGTCGGAGGCATATCTTGAGGGCACCGTGGGAGTGTAATGATTGTAAGCAGCAGAGAAGATGAGGCAGCGGTGCGGAAGCATAAGGAGTGGTGAGGGCAGAGGTGGGGGAGGCATTGTAGTCTCATCTTAAGAGTGTTTCAGGAGTGTAAGGATGGTAGGTGGCATTGAGGATTAGGCTAGTGTGGGAGCAGCGTAGGAGGAATGTCAGGAAGACACCAAGAGCATAAGGATGGTAATTGGTGGAGAGGATTAGGCAGGTGGGAGAAGGTGTAAGGAGGGTTGAGGGCGGTGTTGGAGGCATATCTTGAGGGCGCTATAGGAGTGTAAGGATTGGTGGGGTGGCATTGGAGGTATCTTGGGAGGGCACTACATGAGCATAAGGATGGTAAGCGGCGGGCGGGAGAAGGCATAAGGAGGGTTCAGGGCAGCGTCAGAGGTATATCTTGAGGGCGGTGCAGGAATGGCACGGGTGCAGAAGTGTAAGAATTGGTGGGGCAGAGATGGAGGGGTGGCGTTGGAGGCATGTTGAGAGGGCACTACGCAAGCATAAGGATGGTAAGCGGAGGAGAGGATAAGGAGGGTTTAGGGTGGCATAGGAGGTATATCTTGAGGGAGCTGCGGGAGTGTAAGGATTGTAAGTGGCAGGGGTGCAAAAGCGTAAGGATTGGTGAGGGCAGAGATGGAGGAGCAGTGGAGAGGATGAGGCATAACAAGGGTTTAGGGCGCTGCAGGAGCGTGAGTATTGTAAGCGGCAGGGGTGTGGATGTGTAAGCAGTGGTGAGGGCGGAGATGGGGGGGCATTGTCAGAGTCACATCTAGAGGGAGGTGCCGGTGTGTAAGCATGCTAAGGGTCAGAGAGGATTAGGCAGGGATGTAGAAGCCAATTGATGCGTGAGAGTAGGCATGGTAAAGGGTGAGATGGCAGAAGTCTTCCAATTCCAAACTGCTGCCTTGCACCATGAGGTGTAATTACCCAAACCTTGCAAATAGTGTTGAATGGGTTTGGGCTTTGAGTGAAACTCTCATGTGACACATTTGATGATTGACGTTGTCTTGATGTAGACATGACATGACCCACTAAATACAGCGACTATAATGTGACACTAACCCGACTGAAGCAAGATTTTATACTGACCACAGTGCGATGTGAAGTCAATTGCCGGTGATTGACGCGACATTTGCCCCGGTGATTTGGCAGAAGAAAAATCATTACTGAAAGAACTTGAAGGATCATGATATTCTTTATTATCAGTATTAAAGGTCATCAGGCCTTGCTTCCAATCAATATATGGATTAAAATGATTAAGAGAGTCAAATCCCAATATGAGGTCTTCTTGCTTGGGAGTATCAATGACTAAAAAGTCCCATCCAATGCTTGAGAATGATGGAAGCTCAACCATATATTTAGTATGGTGAGTCACAAATAGGGAAGGGGACTCAGAAAAGTCCAAGATAATAAGAGGAATCTACTCTTGGAGTTATGGTGTGGCAAAGAATACTTGTGAACAAACCTCTTTGCAATAAATCAGTTTGTAGCTCCAGAATCAATGAGAACATTGTAAAACACAGCAGAGAGAGAAGAAAACCAAAAAAATAAGAGAAGTTTTGAAACCAGTATTCAGAATTCAAAATTGGGCTCTGGATGGAAAACAGTGAAGACCATTGAACACATTGAGCACAACATGATCTTCACTTAGGTGTTTCCTTGGCTGTGAAAGTTTCCTGATGGTTTGGCAAGCTGGCTCTGAGGTATTTTGGAACAAGATTTAAGACTATGCTTCCCACCACAATAGGCCCACAAGCCCTCCTTTACTCTTCTTTCTATTTAAGAACCCATAAACCTGAATTCTTTATTCAGCAGAGAAGAATGGGTCTTGTCCCTCTTGTGAAAATGAAAATTATTCTTCTTCTTTTGATTTCAACTTGAAGAATTTAGAGGATGAGAAGAAAATTACTTTGAGGATTCAGTCTTCTTCTCCTTTTTCCTTTCATGGTACCTGGTATTGAGCTCCAGGGTAATGCCCATTCAATATTGAATAGAATCAATTATTAAAAGATGAGAGGCCAATTGATCCAGAATTCTGGAGGCCAATCCCTTCCTGAATTTATGGATGAGAGCCCTTTCACCCCAATCTCCAATTCTTGAAGCCAAAATTCTAAAATCAGAAATGTATAACAATGCATGTCCACCTTCTTTCATTCTTAAAGCATGCAGCTCTGCTTCAGCTTTTCTGACTTCATTTGGGTCTCCAAATCAATTAAATAAGTTAGTTTCAAATCATTCCAAATTATTGAGATGGTATTCTAGTTCCTCATTGGTGAGAGTCAAAATATTTGGCTCAATCCATTTTGCATCCCTGCCAAAGAGAAATGAAGTGGCATGAAGAAGTTTCTTCCTGTCTTCAGAGAAATTCTCCTGATAATTATGGAAGATAAGTTGCAAGACTGAATGAAGCTTCTGACTTTTATGGGTTGAGTCCAATCAAAGCATTCTAGTGTTTTCATTGATTGATTCTTGAATGTTGGTGGTCTTGAAGCTTCAGAGGTTGAAGTTGCTAGGATCTCAGCCATAATTTTAGTCATCTGCTGCATAATAGCCAATAAAGATTTTTCAGATTGATTAGACTGGGCTATAGGTGGCCCTCCAGTACCTTGGAATTCCCACACAGGAGAACAAACACCTTCATTACCATCAGACTCTTCCTCCTCCACTTCCCCATCTTCACCAGGGCCTTTTAAAGTGGTCCTTGAAATTCCTGGAAAACCGCCAACTACTCCAGAAAAGGAACTTCATCTTCTTGGCCCTCTTCCTTCCTTCCTGGAAAGTGCTTCTCCTTCCAAATTTGGTCCTCAGTTGAGGAGCTGCTGGGGTGCAATCAAAAGGAGCTTTGCAGTTGGAGAAAGAGCAGCTTAAGCTCTGGACTGAGATTTTGTCTGCCTTGCAGGAGGGGAGTGTTTGACAGGCATGATTTTTTTCAGGATAAAAATGAAAAAAAATGAAAAAAAATCAAAATTTGAAGGTGAAATAATTGATGCAATTCAAAAGGAAAGGTTGAAGTCAAAACCAAAATCAATATCTTTAAGAAAAATAAGTTAATAAAAATAAAAAATTCAGGTAATTAAATCAATTAAATGTTAAATGAAATCTTGGAGTCAATAAAACAATTTGTTGAATAAATCAAAATCAATCAATAAAATGAATTCTTGAGGAAAAATAAATTTAATTCAAAAATCTCAATGTGAAAAAATCAGCAGGATTAATTAATCTTCAGGTCATTCAATTTTCTTGGAGTCAATATCAATTTTATATCAAATGAATCAATCAAATCAAATCAAGTGAGGTCTCCCTTAGAACTCAAAATTCTTGGAGAATGAATCAAAATGAATCTTGATGTGAAGAATGTGTATGAATAATTTTGATGACCAATTTGAGAATCAAATGAAAATAAAACTTGAATTATGAATGAAATAAATTTGATTTTTTGATTAAAGAATTTGAAAGAGAAAACAAAAATGAAAATGTGTCAGCTTTCAGTTTTCCATAATGAAGAATTAATGAGAGAAAATTGAGGAGTGACAATAAATCCTGAAGTTCATATGCATTAGAGAGTCATAATTTTGATTAAATTAGTGAACAAAATGATAAAGAATGAAAAGAAATTAGGAGTTAATTAAAATAATGTCACAGGGGATCTTGGGAAAATCAAGAGCTACCTGGCACTCAGTAATCAGGGAACTCACATGGAACAATCCAAATATTGAATAAGATAAAATAAAAGAATAATAGATTTCTCCAAGAGATATGCAAGTACAAGATGAGATACAATAAGAGAAAGGGAACCCAAATGGCCAAAGAGCCAGCCAAGTCAGTTCTTCATCACTGTTTCTGTAAGCCTGTGACTCAAAACCAGAGCACAAGCATGACAGCCAAATACCATAAACCAATGGTAAAGCCAAGATACCACCAAAACATGGATCTGAGCCAAATCAGCTCAAAAGGTATCAAAAGAAAGAGGAAACCCACCACGTTCCAAATAAACAAGTCCTACCATCAGAGGACAAAGAATAACAAAGTTATTCCTTCCCAAAGTTGTTGCTGAGCATAAACCTTAATTTTCACCGCTGATCTGAAATCCAGAGAAAGAGGCTTAACCCCATCAAATGGGTACTTAAAATGAAGCTCTAAGTCAGGGCTATCCAATGGTACTAGCAAAATTGAGCTAGCGCCAGAATTACAGAAGTCATGACCAACATAAGGTCAAATAAGGGTGAATGAAATATTCACCTCTCATCTAGCTTTCACAGTTTTAGTGTGAGATACCAAAAGTGGGGTATTTTTGGAAAGAGAACAATCAGGGCTATCTTATGGTGCCATCCATTTCTTCATATCTCATCTAGAACAAAAGTTATGGGGAAAACAAGTTTCATATGTATGTACAAAAGATCTTGTACATCACATAGCTTTGCCATATTTAATGAAAAACATATCAAATGCAGTACCATTGTGTAGACCACATCCAGGGCTATACAATGAACTGACGTTAAGCTTGATATCTCAAAAACTGACAAAGCTATGGTAGCTTCAAGGTCAAAATACCACAGTTAGACCAATATAGCCTTACTGTGGGATATTCTCCCATAACTATGATTATGAGGTGTCAAAAAGACAAAGAAGCCTCTTTATACTTCAATACTGGGATCCTGTACATGTTATTTACAACATTCTACGTGTCATACACATCAGAAGAGGGCTATGTGGTCCCCAGATGAAAATCTTCACCCTGTATTGATAAAAACTGCCCATATGTGGTTTCAAAACCACATCTGAGCCCAATAAAGGCTATACAGGCGTTGCAAAAACCACAAGCTTGTCCTTGGAAGTGGAAACTCTTCACTTCCTCTATGTGGAAAGGTCTAGTAGCCTTCTTCACCCAACTTGAGGATAAACAGGGACCTTTTCTCCACCAGAAAAGGTTCCCTCATCCTTCTCTTGAGATCCTAAATAGTACAGCTGTCAGAAACAGCTATACTCTTGGAAAATAATCAGGTATACTTCTAATCTTAAGTTTTGTAGACTTTATTATAATAACCCAATTGGTAAAGCTGCAGCCAGGGATTTTGACAGTGCTCACCACCACTATTTCCCAGTAGTGAAGCCCTGAATATCTCATTATTAAGCCTTTATTATCATCAATTAAACTTTTTATAATAAATTTTACCATGTCACAGTCATAGTTTAGGTTTTAAATACATTTATTATCATCTTTTCATAGACTCAACCTGACAGAATGAACAATAGAATCAGTAAAGGATATTACCGCCAATATCCACTGACAGGCAAAGAAAGAAAAGAAGAGGTGCTAAATGACTGACTTTATAATAGCTGTAATCACTTAACAAAATCAAAAGATAAATAAAGATAAAATAAAACCAAAATATATTAATTAACTGGGAGAGAAACCCCGCAGCGTCAAGGGAGGCTGTTATATCTGAAAAGCTGAGAGATTGACTCCTTCAGACTGACAGCTAATCTGTATTGAATCCTGGAAGATGTATTGATTTTCCGATGGCATGTATACCTTGCCACAATGAGAATTCAACTGGGTTGAATGATATTCCCATAGTGTATGATTCAAAATACAGGTCTTGATGAATCCACACTGTATTTAATGAATGTGGTTTCCAAGGTGGATTGATGGAGCATTGAAACTTGTCAAATTGTTTTGGAACCTCCTCCTTAGTATTGCTTGAGAATGAACTGACAGTATTCCCTGACTGCTTGATGGCATCATTGGTATTTGAGAGTAAGACTTTTCCTTCAGCCTTGATGAATCCTCTGGATGACATGATTCCTTGATGCCTTATTAAATTTTTAACTCACCTTTTGATATTTTCATCATTGGATTTCTGGTGAAAAAAGATGTATAATGGTGTATAACACCATATATGGCACTTTTGGCTTTTGGATGGTGAAAGTCACAAAAAGTCTTTGAAAATATTCCAGGAGGGTCATTCATGAAATTTTGGTTTTGAGTGTCTTCAGAGGCTTCAAAGTGTTTTTGAGTTTTTTTGACCATTTTTGGGTTTCTGGCCAAAACAGGCTTATACAATGTTAAATCTGTATTAGTTCAAAGTGCACAAAAAATGTGAAGAAATGCAAAAATATGGCAATTAAGCCCCAAATTCCCTGATATGACCATTTGGGCATATATTCTCATATAACGTGGGAAAATGGCATGAAAATTCTGTATGCACAAAAATGGTAAAAACTGTATTTAAAGCTTAAAAAGCCAAATACAGGCTTTTGGGTTGTATTTTCCCTGTTGAATGGAAAATACCAAAAAGTTTCCAAAAGCAAAGAATGGCTAGGAAGGGCCTGATGATAATGAAGGGGCCAAGATGGCCCCAGATGATGAAATGGCCATAAAAGGCCAGGAAAGATGAAACGGCCAAATTGCCATAAATTGGATATGGCATTGATATGCCATATGGAGGTCCCAGAGGGTGATTGCCATTATGGTGACAGGAAAGCAGTTGAAATATCTCTTGATATCTTGAGCTGCTGAAATAATTGGGTCCAGAATGATTAAAAAACAAGTATTCTCTATTACTAAAAAGACTTATTGGAAAGCCATGTTTGGAAAAGACATGAATGATGAAGATTTGAGATATATCCAAGGCAGTTATTGTTAAATAATTTGGAATGAATATTTCTGTTTTTGAGAATCTGTCCACAACTACTCAAATTGAGTCAAAGCTGTTGGACAACGGAAATCAAGTGATGAAGTCCATTGATAGTTAATTCCAATTACCAGATGGAATCTGAAGAGACTCAAGTAAGCCAAACTTATTATGATTAATGTTCTTGTTTCTTGAACATTTCTGACATTATGACACATAGTCCTTGATTATTTGATTTATGCCAGCCCAATAAACTCCCTCTTGATGAGCTGGAGGGTCTTCTCCTGGACAGGGTGCCCACCCAAAGTTGAATCATGATACCTTTGATAATATATAATTGAGTTTCTTTTTTTCTTGGAATAAACACTCTATATTTGAATAATAGTAACTTGGCTGGAGGTTCAAGAGAATAATCTGATACTAATGTACCTCTTGCTATTTTCTTGAGTACTTATTTAGAATCTTTCTCATGCCATACTTCTTTTTGAATCTGGTCAACCAAATCTGCAAACAATTCTACTTTGATTGAAAAGAATCCTGATTCTTGAATCTCATCTTGCTGAAGAATTTGATGAAACTTTTGAGGATTCTTGCTGATGAAGTCCACCCCCCTCTCTGGGTACACATTGTCCCAATGTGAAAAGGCATCTGGTATAGTGGCTGGCCTTCCTGGGTGGTAAGTAATAGTGAAGTGAACCCCCAAGAGAAATGCAGTCCAGAGGGCTTGACAACAAGTAGGAACTTTGGAAGACATAAAGTATTGAATATAATAATTATCTTTCAATACTTCAAAGGCATGAGAAATAGAAATAAGAAAAGCTCTCCAGTTCTTGATAGCCCAAACTATTCCAAGAACTTCCTTGTCATGAATCTTATAGCTAAGTGCATCTGGGAGAAGCTTGGGACTATTAGATGAAATGGGATGCTTTCCTGAGTCATTCACCTTAATCTGCACAGCACCCAAGGCATAATAAAAAGAATCAGTCTCTACAATAGCTGGTAGAGAAGGATTGAAATAAGCAAGTATAGAAGCAGTGGTAAATGCTTCTTTGTGTGATCTAAACTGACTAAAAACTTTCTCATTGGATATAAAGGGATAATCTTTTTCAAGGAGGGAAGTGAGAGCAGTTATTTTTAATTAAACAAAAATTTTAATATGCAAAGCCAAGAAATGATTGAAGAGCCTTGATGTTCTTGGGCTGAGGCCAATTGAGTATTTGTTGAACTTTTGAAGCATCCATCTTGAGGCCATTACTTTAAACAACATATCAAAGATATTCCACACTTGAGGCATGGAATACACACCTTGAGGCTTTGGCAAACAGATTATTGTCCCTCAGCCTTTGGAAGACAGAGGCCACATGTTTGAAATGTTCCTCCTCAGTGCTTTATAAGTACATAATATCATTTAAATAAACTAAAACAAAAATATCCAAAGAAATATGCAAAGATATCATTGACAAGATTCTGGAATAAAGCAAGATCATTGGTTAGGCCAAATGGCATAACCAAGTACTCATAACTGCCATACTTGGTTCTAAATTCAGTTAAGTTCTCATTCCCCTCTTTAATTCTCAGGAGGCTATAAGCACCACACAGATATATCTTGGAGAATACAGTGGAACTGTTGAATATGGTCAGAAGCTGGTTCATAGGAGAAACATGATACCTTTTCTTCCTAGTGAAAGCATTTATCTAGTGGTATTCAACACAAAAACAGAGCCCTCCATCCTTCTTCTTCACAAACAGGACAGGAGTTTGGCCTAATGAAACCTTTCTCTACATTCTCTGAAATGTAGACGTTTATGCTTTCTGACTCATTTGCTGATAAAGAGTAGATAACACTAATTGGTGGTATTGTGGTATACCTATACCAGTTTAGCTTCATGGAGCAATATAAAAAAGAAATAACTATTATAATGAAAAGAACCTGATTGTGTAACCTTAAATACTCATATTCTATAAAAAACACAAAACAAAACAAGAAAAGTCAGTATTCTACTGATTCAAGAAATATTTGAGTTCAAGAAAAGAAAAACCCTGTTATTTAATTTTTGGATTCTAATTCTGTGTAAATTTTTAATAAAAAATAATAATAATATAAATTATGAGAGCTGAATAATGGTAGTATTAAATGGTAATTAATTTCTCTTATTGGTGGAAATTGTGCAGCTGTGGTTGGGTTTAATTCAAAATATTTTGTGGAAGCCTTATTTAGTTTCTTTTTTTAAGAAGAGTATTGAGATTAGCTCTATTTGAATTAAAAAAATCATTTATATTCCAAGTTAGTGAAGTTATATTTATTTCATTTTGATGTCATTGTATTTTTTGATATAGAATAGTAGTAGTGTGGATTATTTTAAGTATTATATTGAGCTGATGATAATGGAAGGGAATTGCTTTAACTTTTAATGGTGTAAATTATTGAGTTGATAGTATTTTTGATTATTCGCAAAAAATATATATGATTAAGGATGTACAGTGTAAAGGGTGACAAGAGTGATGGGTGGATTGAATGTATAAAACATTATCTTGGTGGTAGTAAATTAGCTATGGGTTTATAGAATGCTTAGTAATCCAAAGAAAATCAAAAAGGAACTAGTATTCATATGCATATGCATGAAACAGTTTGTGAAAACCCTAAAACCTAACCCTATTCCCCCTAAAGAGTATAAATAGTCAAACATTTTTCCTCTCCAGACTTTTTCCCATCTGGAAATTGTAACTTCTACTTATTTTTTCCAGATCCCTTATCTAAGAGGTTAAATTAAAAGTTTGTTTGATAAATTAAGCTTATTAATTGAGGTTTGGTGTTGAAATAGATCAAGAGAACCAATAGTGTGAAAAGATTTTAATTCATCCCTCACTAGCAGGCAGACTAGTACTCATAATAATTAGGAGCTTAACAGTTGAAGCTCAAGAGTAAGGCATCTCTGGAGTTTAGTTATTAAACCTTAAAAGTAATTTTAGATAGTTTTAAAATAAAAACATCACTTCAATGTAATTTTCTCAGATTTTAAAATAAAACCTGAATTTTTCAAAGTAATTTTACTACTTTTAAGCTAAAGTAGAACCCCTTAAATCAATTCAATTTCATGAAGATACATATAAAACTAAAATAAAACCCATCAACAACCTCAACTAAATTATTTAACATAATAAACAACATTTTCACATCCCTATTCACATTAATCACCTATCCATTCAGAAGTTGTAAGGAACAATTTTCATATTATACTGGAAATATATCTTTCTCATTAATAAACTATCACCAAATTAATAGCTTTATATTGAATTCATACTACTCCTTTTCTACAATCAATATTCAAAACCAACAGCTTACCATTATATAAGATCAAAGAGTTTGTTGAATTAATAAGCTATAAATTTATTAATTTTTTATAACCTCACAAAACATCTCACATATTATACTATAGTAGCTGAATTTTTTAGGTTATAAATATAGCTCAACACCCAGTAAAGCTGACTTATTTTACCTGAATATATTTGAAGTTATTTTTCCCTTAATAATCATATACCATTATAAGTGATATAAAGTTCTATTTCTTTCTCTCTCACATTGTAACTGTCTGTACTATTTCACTTAAAAAAAACATAAAAAATATATATATAAGAGTTTTGTTTGGATTTTTTAATAGTAATAAGTGTGTTCTTCTTTCTTTTTTTCATTTATTATCTTTTGTAAAATTATTTTGGTGTAATCCAACCAGATTTTCTGGGAGTTTTAAAAAGTATTTATTTGTTAAGGTTCTAACTAACCATTATTTTAAGTAAAGAAAACTCTTATTAGAGATTGTTGAGTCTAATATTCTCTGATCAATCCACTTTCATTAATAAAATTGATTTGGTGAGCTCAGTAAGGATAACTTAGCATATTAGGAAGGGAAATCTAGATTATTCTAGCACACAAGCAGAGCAAGGGTTACAAGTCTCAAACAGAAATTCAAAACTGTTTTCTTGTAATACCCCCTTCCAGGTAGTGCCTCATTCTATCCCACAGTATAAAACGCTTGTAAGGTTTTACTATCAAACAATAAGTAAGAATTATTAATATTGTACTTATTTTACGCTTAATTTCCTTATCAATAGATTAAATAAGATAAAAATAAAACTAATAATAAAGAATCATTATAATTATGGCGTAAAAAATAATTATACCATTAAATAAATATAATAATATAATTTATATTATGAAAAAATAATATAATAAATCAATATATTAATAGTTAATAATTAATATATTTAAAACCTCTTTATTATTGTTACAAACAAATTATAAAGGTGTAAAAAATTGTTTTTTATTAATAAAAAAACAATTAATAACCAAAATATTACTAATTTAAGGTTATATATTAATATAAATACTATTTATATTAATAGAAAAATTATTCATAGTAATAATAGGGGGAGATTATTATAATAAGAGAAAATAACCTACTTTTGATGGTTAATATAACACTTTTGGAAGAATTTATGCCAAATAATGTAAATAAAACTTATACAAATTGTATTTACAAATAAAAATAAAAGAAATCACCAATTTCCTTGATTTTATGTGGAAAGATGATTTCTAAGCGATTTATAACAAAACAAGAGTACAATTGAAGTAATCATGTCAAAAGTGATTATTATAATAAGGATAGCTTTTGGTCTTTGATAATATAAGAGATTTATATATAAAGAATAAAAAATTTTACCTTTTTGACTTCATTATTTTAATTGTTTTGATGCATCTGAGGGGGAAATAGAGTAAAAAGAGCTCTATTTATAGTAAATACCTTCCTTCTAAAGTCCAGTATGCTTGTAGTAGACTTGTACTAATGGTATCCACTGGAAATGATCAGTATTTTGAGGTTTGGTGATGATTACATTATGATAAAACCATCTTATCTCATTATTAGGCCATTATTTAGAGTGATCACTATAACTCTAAGTTTGATGACATCATAGTCTTGGAAGAAGCCTAAGCTTTGTGTATTTTATTATTATTAATCATAATCTAATAGTATTCACCAGTTGTATCACTTTTATAATTGTTGAACTTAAAATAAGATTACAGTGAGTGATCATAAATGGTCAATTTTGAGATTAACCTTTCATCATTAATACCTTATAAGTTATACACGCTGCAGCTATTGTGATAGTTAATTCTGATAGCTTGGAATGTTCTTATTAAACTTCCAAGAGAATTTCATTACATCATCAAAACTCCATTTTTGATGATTTTTCTTGTAACTCATCTTTTCTGTTGAAAATTAATATTTTAAACTTCAAACCATGATTTCAAGGGGTTATACCTTTAATATTATGATAAACATTACATCATTCTTCATGTATGAGCTAGTAGAATCTGACCATCTACCGTTTTTTAAGCTTGGACCACTTTCACAATAAAGTGGCCGCCAGCTCCAGTAATTTTGTTCAATAAACCCTTACAAGTTATAACCTTGTTTATAGCTTGTCAAATTAAGTTCATATCTGTGTTCCTACAGTAAATACATGGTGTCTTTCTTTTTTGGCTTAACTCTCTATCATGAATATTTCAAGAGATATTAGCTAAATTCCATGAATATATTCATTGGCCAAAAAAGTGCATATATTCGGCTTAATTCCTTAAGTATTGACTTTAGAGAATTTTTATAAAATTTCTTTATAGGTAATCAAATGATAAAGCTTATTTCACATCTTTGGTAATTGGTTTCTGAGTTAAATAAGATTTTATGTCTTTTTTAGGGTATTATTACTTATTCTTCAGTAATTATTCACTTTTCAGATATGCCATAAAAATGACATATGTGTATTTTACCATGGGGAATCTAATGGTGTAATTCATTTAGCACATTTACTCATTATATCCTGAGTTAATTCAGATTTTGTACCCATTTATTGTATTTTCACTAGTTTTAAGATAATTATTATGAGTATGATTTTTATTGAGTTTTTCTTGTGGCCTTTTTGGATATATGGTCATATCTCTAAGGCTCACATTCCCCACCACCAAAAAAGATTTTACCACAATCTGATATATTTAATTAGGTTATCATCCACCATCCTACCTCTTCAATAGACTTTGTTATTCTTGAAGCTCAATAATGCTTAATTTTTCTATTCTTTAGTCTTCCTTTCATGTCTGAACCTTCTTAATAGTATATCAGAATTTGTTATATCCTTCTCAAGTATCCATTCATCTTCTTGTGTTGGATTTCTGTACCTTACAAGGTATTCCCTTTCTTTTTTGTTTCTTGTCCTTCTTTCTTTAAGTACTTTCACAATTTTCTTTTCTTCTCCTTCTTCGAAAGGGGGACATTTCAAGTGGGGTTTTATTTCTCAGTTAAAATAATTCCTTGTCACTTGAGCTGTAAGGCTTTATCAGACCTACAGGGAAAGCCGGGTTTTTGTTCATTAGTTCACTTGTGAGCTCTAATTGCACATAATTAGGTCCATTTATTGGCTTTATCATAAATGGTATTGCAAAGGAATCTTTCAATTTATTTGGGCCTTTAATATTATTGAAATTTAGAGTTGGCACCAGGAACAAGTCTCCTGTTTTGAATTCAGGTGGTTTATGACTTTTATCCCATCTTTTATTTGCATACTTGAAAGAATCTTGCATAAATCTGTTTGCATGGTGTCTTTCTTTGTAAAGCATTAACTTGAAGCTACTTGCTTTTTGGTTTATATCCACTAAGTCATTTTTCAGGGTATCATAAGGAATTCTAGGATTCTGGCCTTTTTCTAGCATTGCTGGTGTTTTGCCAGCTGAAGAATGGATTGATGTTCTATATGCCAGCTCAAGAGCTGGTATTATTTAACACTAATCATGGGTAAAACCATCAGAGTCTTTGAATTCTAGGCCATAAGCACAGAATCTTCTGATCATGTCTTCTAAGGTCTGTATCATTCTTTTGGCTAGACCATCATTTTGGGGTGGTAAGCTGTTTAGAATGATAATTTTGTTCCAAACAGGTTATGGAGGTTTTTTCATAATGCTGAAGTGAATTTTGGGTCTCTATCACTTATGATATTTTGGAAAAATCCTGTGTGGCTAATAGCTTTATTCCATATCATTATGGCTGTGTCCATAGCTGTGTCATCCTTGTGACATGGTAAGAACATTGGGGCTTTGCTGTATCTGTCAACTAATACTAGGCATTCATTGTAACTTCTCTCTCCTCCTGGAGGTAAGCCTGTTGCCCAATCCATCTGAGCTATTTCCCAAAGGGATTTTGGTCCCTGGATTTGGATCATCATTCCAACTTTCTTTCCTGTGGCTCTGTTTGATTCCTGGAACCTGTCACAGGGTTGACAGTATTCTGCAACATCTTTTTTCCAATTTGGCCACCAAGAGCAGGTTTTTACCCTCTCTAGTGTTCTCTCTTCTGAGAGATGTCCAGCTGCAACACTATCATGAAATTCATGTAGTATAGTGTTTATCGGAGTTCTATCTGTTAGAGCCATAATGCATTTATGCTTAGCTATATGGTAGAGGATTCCATCAAGGAGGTGGAATCTTCCTTCATCATATGATTTTTTCCATATTTCATCTAGTTTTGATAAAAGTGATGGATCTTTACAGTCTTTCCTTAGAAGTTTGCATTAGAAATGGCAGTTTTTGTCCATTTTGTAGCTTTCTTTAACTTGGTTAAAAAATTCTGTGTGAATAACTGTAACACATATGCCTTCTATGTGGTGCTCTTCCTGTGGTACCCATGCTGGATTTTCAGGTGTATTTGCCCAAACCCATCTACCAGAACCATCTGAAGTTTTACAAATATTACCAGATTTATGAACTATGGTCATGTTTCCTCTATATTCTTGGATGGAAATTTGCCATCTTAGCATATTTCTATTTGGAGTTTTCATTTTTAATAAAGATTTCACAGCATTGCAATGTGTAATTACATCAAAGACTGTCCCATCCAAGTAATGGTGTAATTTTTTTAAAGCCCACACTAAGCAGAGGTATTCCATTTGGCTTGCTCCATACCTTGCTTCTGTTGACAAGTATTCATTTCCAAGTATAAAATGGTTACTAGTGCAGTTGTCCATTACTACAAACTCTACTTTCAATCTGATACATTGTGAAGGATGAGGAAAAATGAGTGTTAAGTGAATTATTCCAAGAGGCTTCATGATTTCACTTGCACTGCTAAGTTTTACTCCTTGTATTGGTATAGGGTTTTCTTCCCAATCTGGTACAATTGTTTTCAAAGAACTTTGACCCACACAGGTACAATATGATCCTGTATCCAAATTCACTTTTTGCCTCCTGTTTTTCCACCATGAAAATACCTATACTTGATTTCCCAGCTGTATATCCCATTCCTTTTGCTGGTTTGGTTCTATACAATTTGGCATCTTGTATGATTGTCACGCTTGTATCAGATGTCCCAACTTGTGATAGTTTTGAATTGACATCTAGTACATCATATATTAAATAAATATTATCAATTTGTGCATTAATCATATCAATTTCATCATTTTCAGAATTTTCTGATTCTTCCGTGTCCTTTTCAGAATCAGATTCTTCTTCTTTATCATTGTGGTCCTCTGTTTCCGCAATTTCATTGATTTTTGCTTTTTTAAGGCAATTCTTGTCTAAGTGTCCAATACCTCCACATTTGTGGCACTGTCTTTGCTCATTAATGTTGGATGTATTGGGCTTTAAATCTTCTCTTGATTTATCTTTCTTGATGAATGGTTTATTTAGACTTTTAGTGTCCAATTTCTTCCAAGTTCTGCATATTGTTGTTGTTGCTATGTCTTCTAGTGCATTGTTATACTCTTCTGTGGGGCATGGTTCTATACACCTGCTCCTTAGGGAATGTTCCAATTCTCCTCCAAATTTCTTAAGTATCTTCATATGTACCATTTTTTGTGAAATTTCTGAGTACAGTGCATTTAATCTTTCAACTTGCTTTAAGAACCAAGTCAAAGGTTTATCCTTGTCTGGGTCAAAGAAGGAATTTTCAAATGTATTTTCTATTTTGTACCTCCAGGCATCATTAGCCCACTTGGTGATAATTTCTTGTTTCCACCAAGACCAGGAATTTTTGCCATTTGTTTGCCTTATGCCATAATACCATCTTTTTTCAGATTTCTCGTACAGTGAGTGCAATCTGCAAGTGATCACTCATCTGGTATGGCATAATCTTCTTGTCACATGTCAATTGTTTCAATAAATGAAATATGGTCATATTCACCTTCTCCTGTGAATGTTGCCCTGTCAGGTTGAGTCTATGTAGAAGAAGTAATTAGGCCAGTTAAAAATTTAACTTTGACTGTGACACGGAAAGAATGTGATAAAATAAAGGTATTTATTGATAATAATGGCTTAGATATGAAAAAAAAGGGTTTTACTATTTTGCAAAAGTGGTGGTGAGCACTGTTAAAAGCCCTGGGTGCAGCTTTACCTGTTGGATTACAATAATAAAGAATAAAATGCTTCTAAATTAAGAGTATACCTGATTATTTTCCAAGAGTATAACTGTTTTTGACAGTTTTACTACGTAGGAGTTCAAGAGCAGGATGAGGAAAGCAATTCTGGCTGTGAAAAGCCTCCTTTTTATCCTGAAATGGGGTGGAAAGGGTGCTAGACCTTTCCACGTAGAGGAAGTGAAGATTTTCCACTCTCTGAGACAGGCTTGTGGTTTGCAAAGACCTGTATTAGACTGTAAGGTGTGGATATGAAACTTTGATTAAAAATCAAGTACTTTTCCTGTCCTCAGAATTTGTATAAGGTAAAAATCAATTAAAAATAGTATGAAATATTATTTTTAAGAGAAAACACGCCAATTTTATTGTTTATAACTTTATTAGTATAAAACAATAATATTATAAAAATTTATTGTTTTACCAACAATAAATATTTATCCAAAAAATACTCTACAAGAGATATTTTAAGGCTACAAAAGAAATTTCTTCAAGAGCAATTTCAATTGGAATTAATTGAGCAAAGAACTGCAAGCAATTAATTAAAGAACAAAGTCTTTAAAAAGAATATTAAAGAGAAAACGCGCCCAAAAGTGACCAGAGTGAATTTGGAAACAAAGTGACAAAGTTTACAGTGATGAAAGATGCTTTAATTCACTTTTGGGGTGGTTCAGGGGTAAAAATGATTATAAGAGTTACAAACAATGATTATAATGATTTTTCACGTGGTTAAAAGGATTAAAATGATTTAAAAGTGGTGGTTGGAATCTTTGATTGATTGGTTTAACAGTTTTAAACTAATTAATAAAAGGAAAAGATTCTAACATGAAGAGAAAAGTGGGGCAAAGAAGACATTCTTTTATAGCCATCAATTCTCTTGCTCCAAAAGTAAAATTTACTCTTGTCAGTCGTGAAAAACAGTCTGACAACAGAAAAGCCAATTATGGCATCATTGAACCCTGGTTTAGACCAAAAAGGGCTGGTTTAAGCCATTTTTAGCCATTTTTAGCCATTTTAGACCCTTAAATCAGCCATTACTATAGCAATACCAGGCCTAGAGCCTTCAAAACACGTCAGAATGTGTGTCAGAGGCGTAGAAACCAGTTAAAACTGTTTTTATTATGATTGTTTTATCTTAAGGGTAGTTTTACCCTCTTGGCAACAGCTAAAACTACCCCAGTTGGTATCAAAACCTCATCATCAATTGAGTCCACAGACCCTGTAACTCAATTCCAGGCCAAAAGTGATGAACTTTTGCGTGAATTTTGACATCCCACGCCTGTCAGCAAGGATTTTGGGGGTCTAGCTCCCCCTTAGAGCTGGAGTTCCTTTTCCCCCCCAAATTTAATCTTTCCAATTTATTTTTCCTTTAATTCCTCATCATGTATTATACTTATAATTTACATATGTAATTCAATTCAATTGTACAGTAAAATACAGTAATAATTGACACCTCATATGTAAATCAAAGTTCACTTATGTAATACACGCGCACATTTTGACATTTCAATTGAATTCAATTGAAAATACTTCAATTCCTCATAACTTCTAAACTAAACACAACACCTCAATTTTAACACAAAAATTGATGGTTAACACCACATGTGGTGTGAATTAAATTAAGTTTTTGAGGATTTTCAACTTTTGTATTGAAAATACTAAAAACTTAATTTAAGCTTATTTAGAGTTGAGTTACAAGAATTTCACTCAGAGGTGACCCCACCTGATTTTTTATGAGGAATCCAATGGTGAAATAATTTTTATGTGTTTATTTATTGGATAAAAAGTTATAATAATTTTTATTTAACTTTTTTCCAAATTTATTTAATTTTTCACAATTTTGTTAAAATTTCATTTTTACTTAATTTTTCCAAGTATAAATGTACTTTTATACTTACAAAATTTTAATGTATTTTTTTTATTTTTAAATTGTAATTAATTTTTTATTTATAATTTTATATTTATATTTTGATTTTTATTTTAATAATATAAATAAATTTATTTTATATATATTAATATGTTATTTTTGTATTTGTGGTCTTTTGGGTATATGAAATTACCTCTAAGGCTCACATAGACTGTATTGGGCTGAGATGTGGTTTTGAAACGACATCTGGGCAGTTTTCACCAATACAGAGTGAAAATTTTCATCTGGGGACTCACAGCCTGATTCTGACGTGTATGACGCGTAGAATGATTGTGAACCTTTGAGATATGACCACATACCCAAAAAGGTCACAAGAAATATTTAAAATAATTACCTTAAAACTACAAAAATACCATAAATTGGCATAAAACTTGGTTTAACTTAAAAGCCAATGAATAAACATGTGAAATAAATTATACCATTGGATTTCCTATGGTAAAATACACATATACCATTTTTATAGCATATCTGTAAGTTCAATATTTAATGAGTTATAAGTAATAATACTGTCATAGGGGCTCTTTGAAATGAAGAGGGCCTGGCACTCAGTGAGCAGACTTACTTATGGAGGGCTCAGAATAAAATACTCAAACTATAAGAGTAATTAAATAAGAGGGAAAATTCCTAGTCATAAAATAATAAGCATGAAAGGTATGAGAGAAAAACAAAAGCAATAATAAAGAGCCAACCACAAATAATCCTGTACCACTGTTTCAACCTGTTCAGAAAAGAGAAAATGATTAATAAATGATATAGCCACCAGGACTCTACTGAACAGGTGAGGGAAGGCAAAGACTAACGTAATAATTGATAAAATAATATTTCTTAATGAGAAATAAAACAATATTAAATAATAAATTCAACATTTTAATTAACTAGGGGAAAAAACCCCAGGTGGGTGAAAGGGGGCTGGTATATGTGAAAAAGTGCCAGCCTGGTGTTTGAGTGTCGAGAAACCATGATTGTATGATTGAGGAACCTGTATTTGAGATGTGAAACTGTATTGGTGTATCCAATACAGTTATTTGAATCAATACAGGTATTTGTGCCTGTATTTGGGTTTTTCCTGTATTGAGCTGTATTGAGGATTGGAACTGTATTTGGTGAATCTCCCATGAAACCCCGTGCTGATTAGGTGTTGGAAGATTTTCCATTAGTAATGACTGGTAATGCCCTGCCTGTCTCCATGGCTGTGACATTATCCCCCTCTTGAAAGTGGTGAGCTCTGAGCACCATAAAAGTAATGACTCTTGATAAGATCAACTGATTTGTTCTTCCCCCCAATTCCCAATTTTCATCTCTCAAAGTTTCTCTTCATAAATCATAATTTCAACGCCTTTCAGCTTCATAACTTGTAGGTCCTTCTCCTTTGTCTTGATTCTGATTCTTCTTCACTTCATACTGTCTTCAATTCATCAGTTCTTTCTGCTATTTCTTTGATCTTCTCCTCATTGCATAGCTCTTCACGCATTTTGTCTTGAGTGCTCATGGCTTATGATAAAAATGATTTCAGATCCATGTCCTAAGAACCCACTGCCATTCCATCAATTTTTGTCTTCATTTGGAGATTGGGCCAAATTGGCCTTTTTTTCTTGCTTGGACCATTTCTGAAGTCCTTGAATTGGTCCCCGAAATTGTTGTTTTATGGTATTTTTGGTCAGAATGGCCAAAATGCACAAAAGTGCGCAAAATGCAAGATAATGAAGTGTTGGATGACTTTTGATTGAGATTGGTGTTTTTGCCTTTTTTCACATGATTTGAAGTTGAAATAGCCATAAATGCGCAAAATGCGCAAATATGCCCATATCATTAAAATGGCATATTTGATGAAAAATTGAATAAAATTGAGTTTTTTGAGGTTTTGAAGAGGAATGACGCCAAAATGCGCAAAAGTGCGCAAAATGTGCAAATATGCCAATATGGTCAAGATGGCATATTTTGCTGAAGAATTGAATAAAACATAGATTTTGAATTTTTGAAGAAGAATGAAGCCAAAATGCGCAAAAAATGCGCAAATATGCCAATATGGTCAAAATGGCATATTTTGCTGAAGAATTGAATAAAACATAGATTTTGATGTTTTGAAGAAGAATGAAGCCAAAAATGCGCAAAAGTGCGCAAATGCATGCAAATGGCCAATTTGGCCTATGAAACAGTTTTTGATGATAATTTCTTCTATTTTCTTGTGCTTCACTCTGTTCTTGAAGTTCAAATTGCCATATTGGACTTGTTGACTTGGATTTTTCCATGTTTTGCTTGGTCTTGACTTTGAAATTTGACTTGAAGATGAGTTCAAGGCTGACTTGAAGAAATTTTGATGAGGGTTATCTGTAGCTGGTCTTTACCATTACTAGTGTTTTGCTCTTTGATTATTGAATGAATTGACTCCCCAAACATGATATGGGAGTGATTACTACTGCTTTTGAAATAAGAAATACAAATAAAAATAAAACACACAAGTAAAAGAAAATGAAATAAAATAAAAATGAAAAAGAATTGAGAGAAAAAGAGAGTAAAGGAATAGAAATAAGAAAACTTCTGAGGATTGATCTTCTTGTGGTGAGTTGCTTGATTTTGGCCATAATGTTTCCTGAAAAGATAAAACCAAGCATTTGATGCTCACAGAGTGGCCAAGTTGTTGTTTTACAAGAAGTAGAACCCTCAGAGATGCATACCAGGAGATGGAACTTACTTTCATAACTTCCACTCCCCACCAAGCATCATAATAGAATAGAAAACTTTGCCATAAGTGAATTTGAGTTAAAGAATGTCTTGAATAATATTGAATGGCATAATTTGAAATAATATTTGTGAAAGAAAGAAAAAGAATAAAAAAGAAAAAGGGAATTTGGCCATATCTTGATGAAAGGTCCAAATTTGGGGTATTGATGTTGCAAGGAGATCTAAACCTGTCCAAAAAATTGACAATTGCTCAAAAAGTCGCCAAGGTGATGCTTACAACATATTTGGGTAGAATACCCCCTTAAAGGTGCATTCCAGGAGAGGAACTTACTTTCATAAACTCCAATCCCCACCAAGCACCATAAATCAAACTCTTGAGGCATTTGGGCCAGGCTTGTCTGGATACAAGGTGTGAAAATCCTTGACAAGGTCTGGGTAGTTGGTAAATGTGAGCCTTTGAGATATGACCACATACCCAATAAGGTCACAAAAAAGATTATTAATAATTATACCTTTAATATAATTATATTAAAATTAATTAGAATAATTATACATTAAAAATAATTACTCAAATATACAAAAAATACCATAAATTGGTACTAAAATTGGTTTAACTTAAAAACCAATGAATCAACATGTAAAACAAATTAAACCATTGGATTCCCCATGGAAAAATACACATATACCATTTTTATGGCATATCTGTAAAGTCAATATTTAAGGAATTATAAGGTATAATACCTTATAAAAACCATAAAAACTTATTTATCTCAAGAACTAATGAAACAACATGTTAAATAAATTGTACCATTGGATTCCCCATGAAAATCCACACATAAAACAATTAATAAGCTAATTTCCAATGTTAATACTTAAGGAATTATCCTGAATATATGCACTTTTTTGGTCAACGCATATATTCAAGGATCATAGCTATTATCTTCTAAACTATACATGATAGAATGATGAACCAAAAATAAAGTTACCACGTAATTACTGTAAGAACACAGATATGAACTTTATTTTACAAGTTATAAACAAGGTTAAAACCTATGATGAAATATTGATAAAAATCAACAGAGCTGTTGACCACTTTGTTGTGAAAGTGCTCCAAACTTAAAAAAAAGTATACAGTTGGATTCTACTAGTTCATTCGTGAAGAATGATGTAATTTTTATTATTAAATTCAGGGTACAACCCCTCGAAATCAAGGTTTGAAGTTTAAAATGTTGAATTTCGACAGAAAAGATGAGTTACAAGAAAAATCATCAAAATTAGAGTTTTGATGATGTAATGAAACGCTCTTGGCAGAATAATAAGGCTGTGTCAGGCTATCAGAATTCACTCTCTGAATTGCTGTAGCGTGTAAATCTTAAAAGTTATTGAGGATCAAAGTTTGAGCTTAATTTGAGCAGTTATGATCACATACTGTAACCTTAATTTAAGCTTAACAGTCTTAAGAGTGATAAAATTGGTGAATACTATTAGTTTATGATTAAAACTAATAAAATCCACGAAATTTGGGGTTCTGCCAAGCCTCTGATGTCATCAAACTTAGAGTTATAGTGATAACTCTAAATAATGGTGTAATAATGATGTAATATGGTTTGATCATGATGTAATCACCCTCAAACCTTAAAATATTGATCAATTCCAGTGGATATGATCAGTACACGTCTACTAGAAGCCTGTTGGACTCTAGGAGGGAGGTATTTACTATAAATAGAGCTCTTTTTACTCTATTTTCCCCTCAGACGCACCAAAAACATTAAATCAATTAAATCAAAGGTAATTTCTTTATTCTTTATATATAAAACTGTTATATTATTAAAGACCAAAGACCACCTTGCTATAATCATCTATTTTGACGTGATTAAATCATTTATTTAATTGTTTTTGTTAAAAATCTCTCTAATAACTCATTTCCACTTAAAAATCCAGAATAATTTGTAATTTTCTTTATTTTTATTGTAAATACAATTTGAAAAGGTTGTATTTATATTTTTTGGCGTAAAATACTTCAAAATTATTATATTAAGTGTTAAAAGTAGGTTATTTTCTCTTATTATAATAATTTCTCTATTATTACTCTCTTAATAATTCTTTAATTAATATAAATAGTATTTATATTAATTCATAACTTTAATATTAGTAATATTATTGTTATTAATTGTTTTTTATTAATAAAAAACAATTTTTTACGCCTTTATTATTTGTTGGTAACAATAATAAAGAGCTTTCCAAATATATTAATTATTTTATATTAATATATTTATTTATTATATTATATTTTCATAATATAAATTATATTATTATATTTATTTAATAATATAATTATTTTACGCCATAATAATAATAATTATTTATTATTATTATATTTTTAAACTTATTTATTCAATTCATAAGGACATTCAGAGTACAATAAGTAATAAATTAGTAATTTTTACTTATTGTTTCATAGTCAAACCTTACATTTGGGGGCCTGGCCGTGATATTTACTTAAAAGACCTTTAAAAAGATTCTAATTGGGTTTATCCAATAATAAATTATATTTATAATCATAAAATTATATAATAATTTTATATTTTATTGATTTTAAAAGCTATTGAGGCATTTGGAAAGCAATTGTACTGTCTTACACGTGGTTTTTCACATCCTTAGACTTGCAAAAACTTTCTTTGAGTGACTCTAGTGATTAAAAGAGATATTTTATAAATTAAAAATAATTTTTATTATAATTTAATTTTATAAGAATGATATTCATTTTTTATTTTATTCTTTAAAAATAAAAATAAAAATATATATATAAAATATTAAAAAATATTAAAAACCAATAAAAAAAAGTTATTTTTATTCATTTTTATTCATTTCTTTATTTATTTCACTTTTCAAAGATATAAAAGCAATTTCTACGTGGAAAATTGCCATATCTTGCCAAAAATAACACTTCTTATAAAAAGACTTATATTTATTTGTCTTTTTTAGTGTTTGAAGATAACCCAACAGAAGACAACCAAGCTACTGTTGAGAGATTGGTGGAAGAAACTTGTCAAAGTTCTCCAACACCAGTTATCACCAAAAGAAAGAAAGCTAAGAAATTAGACTTTCCAGGGCCCACCATTCAAGACTCTGAAGGTGAGCACCTCTTTTTTAAATTGCCATAAAAGAATTTTATTCTAAAATACTTTTATTTTTTCTTATTCTTTAATTATGACTACCAGAAGAGGTTCCCAATACTCCATCCAATCAGATGGAGCTGGACTCAGAAGTAGAATTGATCCCTCAAAAGGGAAAAGAAAGGGCAATATACCCAGTGGAACAGAATCCACACAAGGAAGTGCCTTATCCCAAAGGCAAGTCCCAGAAATGCCCATGATATCTGAGCCTGAATTGGAACTAAGTATGAGTAACTCAAACAGGTACAAATCACATTCAGAGGGCTCAAATAGACATCTACATGAGCCAGTACAAGCAGTATTGCACAGTGTACAAGGACAAAGACTGGGAAATGCTGCCTCAAATACACCAAGGAGTGATGAACTCCTGGCACATCCTGAAAAAATTCCTCAAAGAGGAGGAGATAGTGAAATACTCCAATGGATGGAATCCACTGTCATCCAAACCTCAAATCAAAAAAATCAAGGATTAACATGCCAAAAAGAGGGAGGCAACCAAGGAAGAAGCCCCAGTAGCTTCTACCAGAAAGCCTCAAGCCAACCCACTTCCCCAAGAAGGGAAGAAGAACAAGAAAAAGCATTGGAGGAAACCATATTCCCCAAGCTACAGGATCCCAAGAATCCAAAAGGATGCCATGGACAATGTTTTCAACATGGCCAGAACCTTGATGGAATTCAAGGACAAGGAAGAGCAAAGAATGAGACAACCTCATTTCCCAAAGAAATAACCTTGTCCAAAGATGTTGTAAATACTTTAACAGAAATTAAAAATAGTATATTACCTCTAAAAGAAATTAAAGATAGTTTATTATCACTAAAAGAAATAAATAACAATTTATCTTCTTTAACAAAAATTGTTGTGCAAAACAAGAAAGAAATTGACAACATTAAGTTTATTGTTGAAAATAATAAACCAAAGAATTTAATTGACAATACTCAAAAATTAATACAAGGACAACAAGAATTGTATAAATACATAAAAGATATCAAAGACAAGACTTTGACAATCAATTATGATGTGAGTATTGACAATCTTACAGAAAAATTAAATAAATTAAGTATTTCTGTAGAAAGATTTGAAGAAAAGACTTCATCACACCAAAAATTACTTTTGGACCATGTGGAAAAAAGTGATGAAGCAAGAATGCATCTGAAAGATGATATTCAAAGTGAAATAAGGCTTATCACAGAAAAAATGGATAAAATTAATGAGGCTAATTTAAATATGCCAAAGTTATCCACACCATTTTCTCATATAAGAAGCCCTGTTAAAACAAAAGAGGAATTGTCAAATCCTTTCATAACAGACTTGAGTCACCAAGATAATAACCAAGTCTTAATGAAGGAGGCACCTCAATTAAAAGAATGGCCAACATTCACAGGAGAAGGTGAATATGACCACATGTCATTTATTAAAACAATTGACATGTTACAAGAAGACTATGCCATACCAGATGAATTAATCACTGCAAGATTACATTCATTGTTTGAGAAATCTGCAAAAAGATGGTATTATGGCATAAGACAAACAAATGGTAAAAATACCTGGTCTTGGTGGAAACAAGAAATAATCACCAAGTGGGCAAATGATGCCTGGAGGTATAAGATAGAAAATGCATTTGAAAACTCTTTCTTTGACCCAGAGAAAGATAAACCTTTAACTTGGTTCCTAAAACAAGTTGAAAGTCTTAATGCACTGTACCCAGAAATGTCACAGAAGATGGTGCATATGAAAATACTCAAAAAATGTGGAGGGGAACTAGAACATGCCCTAAGAAGCAGGTGTATAGAACCATGCTCCACAGAAGAGTATATAAATGCACTAGAAGATATAGTGACAAGAAAAAAAATTGGCAGGACTTGGAAAAGATTGGACATTAAAAGCCCAAACAAACCATTTATCAAGAAAGATAAATCAAAAGAATCCTTTAAACCCAATACATCCAACAATAGTGAGCAAAGAAAATGCCATAAATGTGGAGGTATTGGACACTTAGCCAATAATTGCCTTAAAAAAGCAAAGATTAATGAAATTATGGAAACAGAAAACCACAATGACAAAGAAGAGGAATCTGACTCTGAAAAAGAGACAGAAGAGTCAGAAAGCTCTGAAAGTGATGAAATTAATATAATTAATGCACAAATTAATAATATTGATATAATTTATGAAGTACTGGATGTTAATTCAAACTTGCCACAAGTTGGAACATCTGACACAAACCTGACAAACATACAAGATGCCAAAATGTATAGAACCAAACCTGCAAGAGGAATGGGATATACAGCTGGAAAATCAAGTATAAGTATTGTTATGGTTGATAACGAAGAAGGAAAGGTTAACTTGGATACAGGAGCATATTGCACTTGTGTTGGAAAAAGTTATTTAAAAACCATTGTCCCAGACTGGCAAGAAAAACTTATGCCAATACAAGGTGTCAAATTTAGTAGTGCAAGTGAGAGCATGAAGCCCCTTGGAATAATTGATTTAACACTAATTTTTCCTCATCCCTCACAATGTGTCAGAATCAAAGTAGAGTTTGTAGTAATGGACAACTGTACTAGTAATCATTTCATACTTGGGAATGACTACTTATCAATCTATGGTATAGATATCTCCAACCAAAAGGATAGATATTTTACCATAGGAGATAATAAAAGACAAAAGTTTGGATTCTTAAATAACAAAAAACAAATCACAGTTATTAAGAATGAGGAAAAAATTCCATAAAAAGAACTTTTTTATATCTGAACAACTCAAAGAGGCAGAATTCAATCAAGAATTAACAGAAAAAATGAAAGAAAAATTGATTGACCTCTTATTTAAGTATAAAAATGCCTTTGCAACTGACAAAGAGCGACTAGGTGCCATAATTGGACATGAAGTGGATATAATTCTTAATGTAGAAAAACCTTACCCACCTTTATTAAGAAGACCTGCTTATCCAGCCAGTCCAAGAGCTAGAGAAGCCCTAGAGGTGCACATTAAAGAATTAATGGACCTTGGAGTATTAAGAAAGGTTGGACATAATGAACAAGTAGAAGTTACTACACCTGTCATTATAACTTGGCATAATGGAAAATCAAGGATGGTAGGAGACTTCAGAGCCCTGAATACCTATACCATTACAGACAGATATCCAATACCCAGAATCCATGAGACATTGACCCAATTGTCACAAGCTAAGTTCATCACAGCTATGGATGCTCTTAAGGGTTTTCATCAAAATGTCTTAACAGACAATGCCAAGAAACTACTAAGAATAATAGTCCATTGTGGAATTTTTGAATACTTAAGAATGCCATTTGGGATAAAAAAATGCACCTTCCCATTATCAAAGAATGATGAATACCATATTTCCTGAAGAATTATCAGAAGGATGGTTAATTATCTATATTGATGATATTATAGTTTGCTCAGAAGCTTGGGAAAATCACCTTCCAAGACTAGAAAGGGTACTACAGAAAATAGTCCAAGTAAATATGAAAATTTCACTGAAAAAGTGTCATTTTGCATATAGTGAATTAAAAGCGCTAGGACATGTGGTATCTGGCCTTAGTCTAGACATAGACAAAAATAAAGTAGCAGCAGTACTACTTAAACCAATGCCTCAAACCAAAAAAGAAATGCAATCATTTCTAGGATTTGCTGGTTACTATAGACAGCATATAAAGGACTTTGCAAAGATTGCTAAATCTTTGTATAAGCTATGTGACCAACAAACAGTCTATGAGATGACAGAAGAAAGAGTCAAGGCATATGAAGAATTGAAAAATTCCTTAACAAATGCCCCATTTCTTCTGATGCCAGATTGGAAACTACCCTTCAAACTGTACATTGATGCTTGTGGAGAAGGACTAGGTGCTGCACTTCACCAAACACAAATTATCAATGATAAACCAGTGGAAGGACCAATTTGTTTCATTTCAAGGCAGATAAAGCCAACAGAAGCAAGGTATGGAGCAAGCCAAATGGAATGCTTATGCCTAGTATGGGCTTTAGAAAAATTGCATTATTATTTGGATGGCACAGTATTTGATGTAATCACAGACTGTAATGCTGTGAAATCACTATTAAATATGAAGACTCCAAATAGACATATGCTGAGATGGCAAATTGCTATCCAAGAATATAGAGGAAATATGACTATTGTTCATAAATCTGGAAATATTCATAAAAATGCAGATGGTCTTAGCAGATGGGCTCTAGCAAATACCCCTGACAATCCAGCATGGGTACCACAAGAAGAGCACCATATAGAAGGAATATGTGTTACAGACATTGGCACAGAATTCTTTAACCATGTTAAAGAAAGCTATAAGACAGACAAAAATTGCCATATCTTAAGCCAACTCCTAATGAAAGACTGCAAAGATCCATCACTTTCATCAAAACTAGATGAAATATGGAAAAAGGCATATGATGAAGGAAGATTTCACCTCCTTGATGGAATCCTTTACCATAGAACAAAACACACATGTGTGATGGCCTTAACAGATAGAACACTAATAAACACTATTTTACATGAGTGTCATGATAGTGTTGCATCTGGACATCTCTCAGAAGATAGGACACTAGAAAGGGTGAAAACCTGCTCTTGGTGGCCAAATTGGAAGAAAGATGTTGCAGAGTACTGCCAAGCCTGTGACAGATGTCAAAAAGCCAACAGAGCCACAGGAAAGAAATTTGGAATGATGATCCAAATCCAAGAACCAAAATCCCCATGGGAAATAGTTCATATGGATTGGGTAACAGCCTTACCTCCAGGAGGAGACAGGAGTTATAATGCATGCCTAGTGTTAGTTGACAGGTACAGTAAAACTCCCATGTTCTTACCATGTCATAAAGATGACACAGCTATGGATACAGCCATAATGATATGGAATAAAGTCATTAGCCACACAGGCTTATTCCAAAATATTATAAGTGACAGAGACCCAAAGTTCACTTCAGCATTATGGACAAATCTCCATAACTTGTTTGGGACAAAGCTATCATTCTCAACAGCTTATCATCCCCAAACTGATGGTCTAGCAGAAAGAATGATACAGACCCTAGAGGATATGATCAGAAGATTCTGTGCTTATGGGCTAGAATTCAAAGATTCTGATGGTTTTACCCATGATTGGTGTACACTAATACCAGCACTTGAACTGGCATATAAGACATCAATCCATTCTTCTACTGGCAAAACACCAGCAATGCTAGAGAAAGGTTGGAATCCAAGACTTCCATATGATACCCTCAAAAAGGACTTAGTGGATATACATCCAACAGCAAGCAGTTTCAAGATAATGCTTGACAAAGCAAGACATCATGCAAACAGATGCATGCAAGATTCTTTTAAATATGCAAAAGAAAGATGGGATAAAAGTCATAAGCCACCTGACTTCAAAATAGGGGACTTGGTTTTAGTATCAACCCTTAATTTCAATAGCATAAAAGGCCCAAAGAAATTGAAAGATTCCTTTGCAGGACCATTTATGATAAAAGCACTTCATGGACCCAATGCTGTGCAATTAGAACTCACAGGTGAACTAATGAACAAACACCCAACTTTCCCTGTAAGTCTGATAAAACCTTACAGTTCAAGTGACAAGGAATTATTTCCACTAAGAAATAAACCCCCACTTGAAATCCCCCCCTTGGAAGAAGGAGAGGAAAGAAAATAGTAAAAGTCCTTAAAGAAAGAAGGACAAGAAACAAAAAAGAAAGGGAATACCTTGTAAGGTATAGAAATTCAACTCAAGAAGATGAATGGCTACTTGAGAAAGATATAACAAATGCTGATAAATTACTAAGAAGGTTCAGACATGAAAGAAAACCTGAAAAATAAAAAGTTGAGCATTATTGAGCTTCAAGACTAACAAAGTCTATTGAAGAGGTAGGACAGTGGATGATACCCTAATCACATATATCAGATTGTGGTACAATCTTTTTTGGTGGTAGGGAATGTGAGCCTTTGAGATATGAACACATACCCAATAAGGTCACAAAAAAGATTAATAATAATTATACCTTTAATATAATTATATTAAATTAATTAGAATAATTATACATTAAAAATAATTACTCAAATATACAAAAAATACCATAAATTGGTACTAAAATTGGTTTAACTTAAAAACCAATGAATCAACATGTAAAACAAATTATACCATTGGATTCCCCATGGAAAAATACACATATACCATTTTTATGGCATATCTGTAAAGTCAATATTTAAGGAATTATAAGGTATAATACCTTATAAAAACCATAAAAACTTATTTATCTCAAGAACTAATGAAACAACATGTTAAATAAATTGTACCATTGGATTCCCCATGAAAATCCACACATAAAACAATTAATAAGCTAATTTCCAATGTTAATACTTAAGGAATTATCCTGAATATATGCACTTTTTTGGTCAACGCATATATTCAAGGATCATAGCTATTATCTTCTAAACTATACATGATAGAATGATGAACCAAAAAGGAAGTTACCACGTAATTACTGTAAGAACACAGATATGAACTTTATTTTACAAGTTATAAACAAGGTTAAAACCTATGATGAAATATTGATAAAAATCAACAGAGCTGTTGACCACTTTGTTGTGAAAGTGCTCCAAACTTAAAAAAAAGTATACAGTTGGATTCTACTAGTTCATTCGTGAAGAATGATGTAATTTTTATTATTAAATTCAGGGTATAACCCCTCGAAATCAAGGTTTGAAGTTTAAAATGTTGAATTTCGACAGAAAAGATGAGTTACAAGAAAAATCATCAAAATTAGAGTTTTGATGATGTAATGAAAAGCTCTTGGCAGCATAATAAGGTTGTGTCAGGCTATCAGAATTCACTCTCTGAATTGCTGTAGCGTGTAAATCTTAAAAGTTATTGAGGATCAAAGTTTGAGCTTAATTTGAGCAGTTATGATCACATACTGTAACCTTAATTTAAGCTTAACAGTCTTAAGAGTGATAAAATTGGTGAATACTATTAGTTTATGATTAAAACTAATAAAATCCACGAAATTTGGGGTTCTGCCAAGCCTCTGATGTCATCAAACTTAGAGTTATAGTGATAACTCTAAATAATGGTGTAATAATGATGTAATATGGTTTGATCATGATGTAATCACCCTCAAACCTTAAAATATTGATCAATTCCAGTGGATATGATCAGTACACGTCTACTAGAAGCCTGTTGGACTCTAGGAGGGAGGTATTTACTATAAATAGAGCTCTTTTTACTCTATTTTCCCCTCAGACGCACCAAAAACATTAAATCAATTAAATCAAAGGTAATTTCTTTATTCTTTATATATAAAACTGTTATATTATTAAAGACCAAAGACCACCTTGCTATAATCATCTATTTTGACGTGATTAAATCATTTATTTAATTGTTTTTGTTAAAAATCTCTCTAATAACTCATTTCCACGTAAAAATCCAGAATAATTTGTAATTTTCTTTATTTTTATTGTAAATACAATTTGAAAAGGTTGTATTTATATTTTTTGGCGTAAAATACTTCAAAATTATTATATTAAGTGTTAAAAGTAGGTTATTTTCTCTTATTATAATAATTTCTCTATTATTACTCTCTTAATAATTCTTTAATTAATATAAATAGTATTTATATTAATTCATAGCTTTAATATTAGTAACATTATTGTTATTAATTGTTTTTTATTAATAAAAAACAATTTTTTACGCCTTTATTATTTGTTGGTAACAATAATAAAGAGCTTTCCAAATATATTAATTATTTTATATTAATATATTTATTTATTATATTATATTTTCATAATATAAATTATATTATTATATTTATTTAATAATATAATTATTTTACGCCATAATAATAATAATTATTTATTATTATTATATTTTTAAACTTATTTATTCAATTCATAAGGACATTCAGAGTACAATAAGTAATAAATTAGTAATTTTTACTTATTGTTTCATAGTCAAACCTTACAGTAAAGTTGGAAGCTGGTTCCAAAGTTGTTCTTTCTGGGTCTTCATTGGATCCTTTCCACTCCACTAGATACCATAATGTACCTCTCTTGAGGTTTGAGTCCAGAATATGAGCCACTTCCCATTATTCTTGCTCTTCCACTATTACTGGAGGTGGTGGCAATTGGTGTCAATTTGGGATAGTTGATTGCTTCACTGGTTCTAACAAGGACACATGGAAGACAGGGTGAACTGACTTCCATTGTTGAGGCAGCTTGAGGTGATATGCATGGCTGCCAATCTTCTTGAGAACTTCAAAGGGTCCCAACCATCTTTCTGAAAGTTTCTCGGTGGGTCTTGTTGTTTTGATGTTCTTGGAAGCTAGCCATACTTTGTCCCCAGGTTGGAAATCAGGTGGAATTGCTCTATTTCTATCTGCATACTTCTTAAAACGCTTTATTGCTGACTCTAATTCTTCTTTGACAACTTGCTGTACTGATTGGAGTTTTGTTGATAAATTTCCAGCAGGTGTATATTGAGAAATGTGAATTGAGTTGAAGCTGGGATTTCTTCCATAAATGGTGAAAAATTGTGACTGTTTTGTTGATGAATGTTCTGCATCATTATAGGCAAATTCAGCCAGAGGGAGCGAGGTGTGCCAGTCATCTTGATGGTAACTGACATACATCCAAAGATAATGTTCTAGAATCTGGTTTACCCTCTCTGTATGTCCATCTGTTTCAGGGTGAAATGCAGCTGAAAGATCTCTTGATATCTTGAGCTGCTGACATAATTGAGTCCAAAATGATGAAGCAAATAATGAACCTCTATCACTAACAATACTGATTGGAAGACCATGTTTTGAAAATACATGACTAATAAATATTTGAGCTGTAAGGTGTGGATATGAAACTTTGATTAAAAATCAAGTACTTTTCCTGTCCTTAAAATTTGTATAAGGTAAAAATCAATTAAAAATAGTATGAAATATTATTTTTAAGAGAAAACACGCCAATTTTATTGTTTATAACTTTATTAGTATAAAACAATAATATTATAAAAATTTATTGTTTTACCAACAATAAAAATTTATCCAAAAAATACTCTACAAGAGATATTTTAAGGCTACAAAAGAAATTTCTTCAAGAGCAATTTCAATTGGAATTAATTGAGCAAAGAACTGCAAGCAATTAATTAAAGAACAAAGTCTTTAAAAAGAATATTAAAGAGAAAACACGCCCAAAAGTGACCAGAGTGAATTTGTAAACAAAGTGACAAAGTTTACAGTGATGAAAGATGCTTTAATTCACTTTTGGGGTGGTTCAGGGGTAAAAATGATTATAAGAGTTACAAACAATGATTATAATGATTTTTTCACGTGGTTAAAAGGATTAAAATGATTTAAAAGTGGTGGTTGGAATCTTTGATTGATTGGTTTAACAGTTTTAAACTAATTAATAAAAGGAAAAGATTCTAACATGAAGAGAAAAGTGGGGCAAAGAAGACATTCTTTTATAGCCATCAATTCTCTTGCTCCAAAAGTAAAATTTACTCTTGTCAGTCGTGAAAAACAGTCTGACAACAGAAAAGCCAATTATGGCATCATTGAACCCTGGTTTAGACCAAAAAGGGCTGGTTTAAGCCATTTTTAGCCATTTTAGACCCTTAAATCAGCCATTACTATAGCAATACCAGGCCTAGAGCCTTCAAAACACGTCAGAATGTGTGTCAGAGGCGTAGAAACCAGTTAAAACTGTTTTTATTATGATTGTTTTATCTTAAGGGTAGTTTTACCCTCTTGGCAACAGCTAAAACTACCCCAGTTGGTATCAAAACCTCATCATCAATTGAGTCCACAGACCCTGTAACTCAATTCCAAGCCAAAAGTGATGAACTTTTGCGTGAATTTTGACATCCCACGCCTGTCAGCAAGGATTTTGGGGGTCTAGCTCCCCCTTAGAGCTGGAGTTCCTTTTCCCCCCCAAATTTAATCTTTCCAATTTATTTTTCCTTTAATTCCTCATCATGTATTATACTTATAATTTACATATGTAATTCAATTCAATTGTACAGTACAATACAGTAATAATTGACACCTCATATGTAAATCAAAGTTCACTTATGTAATACACGCGCACATTTTGACATTTCAATTGAATTCAATTGAAAATACTTCAATTCCTCATAACTTCTAAACTAAACACAACACCTCAATTTTAACACAAAAATTGATGGTTAACACCACATGTGGTGTGAATTAAATTAAAGTTTTGAGGATTTTCAACTTTTGTATTGAAAATACTAAAAACTTAATTTAAGCTTATTTAGAGTTGAGTTACAAGAATTTCACTCAGAGGTGACCCCACCTGATTTTTTATGAGGAATCCAATGGTGAAATAAATTTTATATGTTTATTTATTGGATAAAAAGTTATAATAAATTTTATTTAACTTTTTTCCAAATTTATTTATTTTCTCACAATTTTGTTAAAGTTTCATTTTTACTTAATTTTTTCAAGTATAAATGTAATTTTACATTTACAAAATTTAATGTATTTTTTTATTTTTAAATTATAATTAATTTTTTATTTTTAATATAATTTTATATTTATATTTTTATTTTTATTTTAATAATATAAATAAATTTATTTTATTTATATTAATATGTTATTTTTTATATTTGTGGTCTTTTGGGTATATGAAATTACCTCTAAGGCTCACATGAGCTAAGTCCAAAGCAGTGATTGCTGAATAAGTTGGAATAAATATTGCCATTTTTGAAAATCTGTCTACAACTACTAAATTTGAATCAAAGTTGCTTGACAAGGGAAATTGAGTGATAAAGTCCATTGATAGTGAATTCCAAGGACCAGATGGAATTTGAAGAGGCTTGAGTAATCCAAACTTCTTATGGTGAATGTTCTTGTTTCTTGAACATTTCTGACATGAGGACACATATTCCTTGATAATTTGATTCATGCCAGCCCAATAAAAGTCCCTCTTGATGAGCTTGAGGGTCTTCTCCTGGCCAGGGTGGCCAACCAATGGTGAGTCATGACGCTTTTGAAGGATATCCAATTGAAGTTCATGATTGCTTGGGATGACTACTCTATCTTTGAATAATAACAATTTGGCTTGAGGTTCAAGAGTATAATCTGAGATTGATTCACCTCTTCCTAATTGCTTGAGAATCTCCTTATAATCGTTGTCTTGCCATACTGCCTTCTGAATTTGATCAACTAAATCTGAGAAAACTTCAACTTTGATTGAGACAAATCTTGACTCTTTAATTTCATTTTGCTTGAGAACTTGATGAAAGATTTGAGGATTCTTGCTTATGAAGTCCACCCCCCTCTCTGGGTACATGTTGTCCCAACATGACAAGGCATCTGGTAAAGTGGTCAGTCTGCCTGGGCAGTAAGTGATTGAGAAATGAAATCCAGAGAGAAACTCAGCCCAACGGGCTTGACGACAAGTAAGGCCTTTGGAGGACATAAAATATTGAAGGGAAGAGTGGTCTGTCAAGACTTCAAAGGAATCAGAAAGAGAAATAAGAAAGGCTCTCCAGCGCTTGAGGGCCCAATGTATGCCAAGGAGTTCCTTTTCATGTATTTCATAGTTGAGCTCAGCTGGTAAGAGCTTGCGACTATCAAATGCAATGGGATGCTTTCCTGAGTCATTCACCTGACTCAGTACGGCATCCAAAGCATAATCAGAAGCATCAGTCTCTACAATAGTTGGTAGAGAAGAATTGAAATGTGATAGGATAGGAGCAGTGGTGAAAGCTTCTTTGAGTATTTGAAACTGACTAAGAGCTTCCTCATTGAAGATGAAAGGAGAATCTTTTTTAAGGAGGGAAGTGAGAGCAGATATTTTTTTGGAATAATTTTTAATGAAACAACAATAAAAGTTGGCAAAGCCAAGGAAAGATTGGAGTGCTTTGATGTTCTTTGGCTGAGGCCAATTGAGGATTGGCTGAACTTTGGAAGAATCCATCTTGAGGCCTTCACTTGGAACAACATAGCCCAAGTATTCCACACTTGAGGCATGGAATACACACCTTAAGGCTTTGGCAAACAAATTATTGTCACTCAGTCTTTGGAGGACAGAGTCCACATGTTTGATATGTTCCTCCTGAGAACTAGAGAAGACCATAATATCATCTAAGTATACTACAACAAAAATCTCCAAGAAATATGAAAAAGATATCATTAACCAGATTCTGGAATGAAGCAGGAGCATTGGTCAAGCCAAATGGCATAACCAAATACTCATAACTGCCATATTTAGTTCTAAAAGCAGTTAAGTGCTCATCTCCCTCTTTGATTCTCGAGAGGTTATAAGCACCATGCACGGTAAGAAGCTCATTCATTGGAGGAACAGGATACTGGTTCTTCCTAGTGACAGCATTAAATTTGCAGTAGGAAACACACAAACAAAGACCACCATCCCTTTTCTTAACAAAAAGGACAGGCGCTGTGGGAACTCCTCTGCGTGTGGGATAAAATGAGGCAGTACCTGGAAGGGGAAATTACAAGAAAACAGTTTTGAATTGCTGTTTGAGACTTGTAACCCTTGCTCTGCTCGTGTGCTAGAATAATCTAGACTGCCCTTCCTAATATGCTAAGTTATCTTTACTGAGTTCACCAAATCTATTTTATTATTGATAGTGGCTTGATCAGAAAATATTAGACTCAACAATCTCTAATCAGACTTTTCTCTACTCAAAACAATGGTTATTTAAAACCTTAACAAATAAATTCTTTTTAAAACTTTCAGCAGGCTGAGTGAATTCCACCAGATGATAGTACAACAATATATAAAATAATATAATGACCAAAATAAATAAAAAAGAACAGGAAACACTATCTTCTAATACAAAACCACAAAATATTCTTTTCTTGATAATTCTTTAATAAATATAGAAGCTAATAGCTAGGATAACAACAATCTTCAATTCTATAAGATGATAAACTTGAAGAGGATCAAAATATATTTTAAGCCCTTTTGATGTGATGGATGGGATAATACTCTAATAATTGCTAATAATTTAGTATAATATGGGTAGTTTAATGTTATGTTTTGTGTTTTGATTTAATAATAGATTATATGATCTCTTCTGGTTTGCTGATAATAATAATATCTAATTGGTATGGCTTCAATATTAATTTGAACTAAACAATAAAGTATTTAATTTGATTTTGTTCCTTGTTGATAATTTATTAGGGATTACCCAATAAATACAAATCCACTTTTATTTTAAAAGTAGTAAAATTACTTTGGTTGTGCAGGTTTTATTTTAAAACAAGCAAAATTACTTTCTTTGAGGAAGTTTACTACAAACACTAGCCCAAAACTAATTATAATGGTTAGGTTTTATTTTAAAGCCTACAAAATTACTTTGGTTTGATGGTTTTATTTTAAAACTCTCTAAAAATTACTTTTAAGGATTTAAACACTAAACTCCAGAGACGCCTTGCTCATGAGCTTCAAGCTTTAAGATCCTAATTAAATAAGGCACTAGTCTACCTGCTAGTAAGGGATGAATTAAAGTCTTTTCACACTATTGGTTCTCTTGATCTATGTCAACAACGAACCTCAGTTACTAGGCTTAATTGATCAAAATTTCTAGTATACCTCTTAGAAGAGGGATCAGAAAAAATAAATTCAATTTACAATTTTTAGATGGGGAAAAGGAAAAAAGTGGGAGAGAGGGCCTCTATTTATAGCCGTGGGGCCCTCCATAGGAGTGCAAAAAAGAGGGGACTTAGAAATTTTCAGCCTCTGGTGGCTGTGCAAAGCTGTGCAAACTATTCACATGACACATTTGTGACATGTGGCTGTGAAATACAGTCAAACCTTAATTTCTGACCCTGGAACCTTTATCTCCATGTATTACTCAATTGATTACTAATCTGTCAGCTGATTTTACTGGATTATAGTTTTTGGGCCTTTGAGGGCTGACTTGTGGGTTAGGTTTCACCTTTTTATGAAAGTTCACATAGGACTGATTACCTGTATTCCTTTTGGCCTGTATTACCTGTATTCTTCCTGAAAATTCCTAATTCTTCTCAAATCTTCTCAAAACTTTCTAAATCTTCTTCAAACTTCCTAAAACTTCTTAAAACTTCTAGAAATTTCATTTTCCCAAAATTCCCTATTTTTAGAATGTTTCCACTGTGGCTTGAACCCATGACCTTTCCAGATCTCAGCTTCAGAGACCCTCCTTACCAACTCTTCCAGTTGACCTTTCCTGAGATTCTCAAAATAGTGACCCCATTCACATGTCCCATTCCTTCTCTCTTCAAAAATATTTTTCAAACTTAATAGCCTTGCATAATTTCCTTAAAAGAGGAGCACTATACAAGACTAATAGATAAAGACAAAATAAAAAAACTAATACATACCATATCCCTTCCAACATCCAGTTCCACTCTTCATTTCTGCAGCTTCAATGAGAAATTTGGGGTTTACATTAACAGAAAAGTTGATGTAATATGGCCTTTTCAATTCAGCAATAAATTATTTCAGTATTCAAAAATTAATCATTTAATTATCTAAAGGAACTCAATGATGATTATCCCCTCTTTGGGTGGTTCATAACAGCAAAAACACATGAAATTGCCCAAAATTGACACTTCAAAAGTGTTTTGTTCCACACCTTGAATCTTCTATGTCCCCTATGATGCCTACAACTCTGCTCTTTATTAATTGGCATCCTCATTGTGACTCTGATTATATTAATCACCCAATTGCTTATATTTAAGCATATTAAAAAAATATATATTAAAAAAGATTATTTACAGAGAAAATTGAAAAATGTCTTTGATTTGGGTACTGTCCATCACAATTATGTGTTGGATAGTGCAGTGGGGTGACACTGACAGAGCAAATCTGTGGTCAATTTTCCTTAATGAATATGTCATTTGTGTTATTCCATGTTTATTTTACTGTTACTTTTCCTCAAAGGTGATTTCATACTATTGATATCCTCTTTTATATAAACAATTACCATTAAAATAAAAAGTTTATTCAGCTGAACTGTCATGGTATACCACAGCGCTCCTGTTGAAGAGGAGCTTGGCCTGATGAAACCTTTCTCTACATTATCTGAAATGTAGCCCCACAGTGTTTCTGACTCATTCTTTGATAAAAAGTAGATAACACCAACTGGAGGTAGAAGATCCTCAAGTTCAATATGATGATCACAGGCGCGGTGTGGGGGAGGTTTCTCAGCTTTCACCTTGGAGAAAAGATCCAAATGTTTGTGATAAGCAGGAGGGACTACCTTCAGCACAGTTTCAATCGCTTCTGGATCTTCCTCCTCATCCAGCTGTTCCTCCAGGGAGGCATGAAAAGATACAGGAGGAAGGTCCACATCCCCTTGAAAGAGATGAAGTGAATATATAGCAATATCTTCTTCAACATCTTTTATCTCTTTGAAGACTTCATCTCTTAATCGAAGTAATTACTGAGAGGGAAAGATGGAAGGGATATGGATAGAAGGAGGAAGGGAAGGTGTCTTAAGTTCACCAACCAGAGAAAAACTGTTGACAGCAGTGGTAAAGTCATTACTAGTAGAAGAAATAATACCACTAGAATCATAGGTGATCAATCCATTTTTCCAATGAATAATGGGATTAAAATGGTAAAGAAAGTCATAGCCCAATATTAGGTCTTCTCCCTTGGGTGAATCTATGATAAAGAAATCCCATTCAAAGCTTGGGAATGAAGGCAAGTAAACAACCCACTTGGTATAATGGGAGATGAACAGGGAAGTGGATTCATTGGAATTCAAAATGAAAAGAGGAATCTTTTCAGGGAGCTCTGACATGGTCAATGAGTACTTGAGAACAAAATTCTTTGCAATAAAAGAGTTTTTAGCACCAGAATCAATGGGAATACTATAAAAAATATCAGAGAGAGAAGAGAAAATAAGAAATTTCAAACATTTCTTGACACTAGTATTCAGAGTGCACAATTGTGCTCTTGAAGGAAATAAGTGAGAACCATTGAACACATCATGATTCCCACTCAGGCTTTTTCCTGCTTTCTAGGGAAGCCTTTTGATGACCTTTGCCTATTCTCAGGCCTCTTGAAGAATTTTTAAAATGGGTGCTTTCCACCACAATAATTGCACAAGCCTTCTTTAATCCTCCTCTCCTTTTCAGAACCAATTAATTTGTTGCCCTTATTGAGGAGAGCAGCATGAGGCTTGTCTTTGGACACTTGAGAATTCTTCCCCTTCTTATTCTTCTTGTGATAAAGCTTCTTTGATGATGAATGTTCAAGGGGCTTGGAGGAGTTGAGTCCACTGATTGGAGGCTTCTTCTCTTGATAACTACCCTTTTCCTGCTGCCTCTCATGGTATCTGGTATCTAATTCCAAAGTGATGTCCATGAGCTCTTGAAGGCTATCAAAGTTTCCAGGGTGAGAAGCCAATTGGTCCAACAATCTTGATGCCAAGCCTCTCCTATACACATTAATATAGGCCCTTTCCCCCCAGTCTCCAATTCTTGCCATTAGGCTTCTGAAATCTGCTATCTTCAAGGAAACTTGACCACTTTCTTTCATCCTGAGATTGTCTAACTCTTGTTCAGCTTTCCTGACTTCATTAGGATCACCAAACAGAGTGAATAACTGGGTTTCAAACAACTGCCAGTTATTGAGGAGATAAGAAGGGTCTTCATTGGAGATATTTGAGAGGTAAGGTTCAATCCATTTGCCAGCTCTACCAGTGAGAAAAGAAGTTGAGTAAAGAACTTTCTTCCTGTCAGAGAAGAAATTTGCTGGATCATTATGGAAGATTAATTGACAGGATTGGATAAATCCTCTCAATTTATAAGCTTTAGTACCATCAAAAGAATCAGGTGCCTTCATTGATGGAGTCTTGAATGCAGGGACTCTTGAGGTGTCCATTGGGGCAACTGCTTGAGTGAGTTGACCCATGAATTGAGTCATCTGCTCCATCATTTTGAGAAAATTTGTTTCAGCTTGAGAGACAAGAGGTTTATTAGAAATGGCTAGATTTGGAGCTTCTGAAGCCTCAGGGGCACCTGCCAAGGCAGCTGCTACTTCATTTTCTTCAGACTCCTCCTCTTCCACAGACTCCTCCCCCTCTTCATCATCAGCTTCCCCTAATCTGCTTCTAGGCCCTTGAGGAATGCTTGGATAGCCACCCAACAAGCCAGAGAATGATCCTGATCTTCTTTACTTCACACCTCCTCTTCTGGAGGGTGCTGCTCCTTCCATTGGTGGTCCTCTGTCAAAGTTTGCACTCAGTTGATTAACTGTTGGTGTGCAGTCAAGAGGAGCCCTTGCTGTAGGAGTGAGAACAGCTTAATGTCTTTGAGATCTTTTATTCTTGGCTGGGGGGCTATACTGAACTGGCATTATTGAAGAAAGAAAATAAAACTTGATGATATTTGAGAATAGACAAGGCTTGACCAAAACAATAAAATGAGAATCTTGATGAACTTGAGAAATCAATCAATAGTCTTGAAGTGAATCAATATGAATAAATCTTGAAGAGTTAAGATGACAAAGTCAAATTCTTATGAATAATCAATTTCAATCAATAAGTCAAATCAAGTCAATCAATCAATCAAATCAAATAAATAAAGTCAATTCAAAATCAAATCAATTGTGTCTTGAGGAATTCAATCAATATCTTCAAACATCAATTTGATTTTCTTGAGGAATCAAATTCAAATAAATCAATTAAATCAAATCTTGAGGATAAATCAGCTATCTTGAGTAATCAAATCAGATCAATCAATTAAATCAAATCAGAGTCTTGATGCAAAGTCAATTTCTTGAATAATCAGATCAATCAATCAATAATTCTTGAGAATTTCAAATCGACAACAATAACCCCAATTCAATAAACTCCTGAAACAAAGAATCAATTGAACCTTATAAAAGAACCTGAATTCACACACAAAATGAAAATGATATTTAATTGAGAATTAAGAATAAAATGAAATGGTCAGAAAAAGTTTTGAAATGAGAAAGAGAATCAATTTTTATTTGAATGAAATGAATGAGTTGAAAATTGATCAGATATAATGAAATCATAAAATATCATAATTGAGAATGAGAGAAATTAATAAGATCGAATGAAAGAAAAAGAAGCAATTATGAGTTAATTAAGATAATGTCACAGGGGCTCTTCAAAGTGAAGAGGGCCTGGCACTCAGTGAACAGACTTACTTACGGAGGGCTCAGAATAAAATACTCAAATGATAAGAGTAATTAAATAAGAGGATAAATTCCTAGTCATAAAATAGTAAGCATTAAAAGATTTGAGAGAAAAACAAAAGCAATAATAAAGAGCCAACCACAAATAATCCTGTACCACTGTTTCAACCTGTTCAGAAAAGAGAAAATGATTAATAAATGATATAGCCACCAGGACTCTACTGAACAGGTGAGGGAAGGCAAAGACTAACTTAATAATTAATAAAATAATATTTCTTAATGAGAAATAAAATAATATTAAATAATAAATTCAATATTTTAATTAACTGGGGGAAAAAACCCCAGGTGGGTGAAAGGGGGCTGGTATATGTGAAAAAGTGCCAGCCTGGTGTTTGAGTGTTGAGAAACCATGATTGTATGATTTAGAAACCTGTATTTGAGATTTGAAACTGTATTGGTGTATCTGATACAGTTATTTGAATCAATACAGCTATTTGCGCCTGTATTGAGCTGTATTGAGGATTGGAACTGTATTTGGTGAATCTTCCATGAAACCCCTTGCTGATTATGTGTTGGAAGATTTTCCATTAGTAATGAGTGGTAATGCCCTGCCTGTCTCCATGGCTGTGACAAATACCTTATAAAAAACATAAATCCTTAATTATTTCAAATACTAATGGAGCAACATGTGAAAGAAATGGTACCATTGGATTCTCCATAGGATTCCACACATAAAACAATTAAAAAGCCAATCTCCAAAGTCAATACTTAAGGAGTTAAGCTGAATATATGCACTTTTTTGGTCAATGCATATATTCAAGGATTTTAGCTAATATCTTTTGAAATATGCATGATAGAGTGATGAACCAAAAATAAATCCATCACGAAATTACTGTAGGAATACATAAATGAACTTTATTTCACAAGCTATAAACAAGGTTAAAACCTGTAAGGGATTATTGATTAAAATCAATAGAGCTGTTGACCACTTTGTTGTTAAAGTGGTCCAAACTTAACAAAAAGGAGACAGTTGGATTCTACTAGTTTATTCGTGAAGAATTATGTATTTTTTATTATAATATTCAAGGTATAACCCCTTGAAATCATGGTTTGAAGTTTAAAAGATTAAATTTCAACAGAAAAGATGAGTTGCAAGGAAAATCATCAAAAATAGAGTTTTGATGATGTAATGAAATTCTCTTGGCAGCATAATAGGGTTATGCCAAGCTATTAGAATTCACTCTTCGAATTGCTTTAGCGTGTAAAACCTCAAAGCTATCAAGGATCAAAGTTTGAGCTTAATTTGATCATTTATGATCACTCACTGTAACTTTAAATTACGTTTAACAGTCATATGAGTGATAAAATTGGTGAATGATGTTATTTTATGATTAAAGCCAATAAGATCCCCAAAATTTGGGGTTCGTCCAAGCCTTGACATCACCAAACTTAGAGTTATAGTGATAACTCTAAATAATGGCACAATAATGAGATAATATGGTTTGATCATGATGTAATCATTACCAAACCTTGAAATATTGATACATTCCAGTGGATATAATCAGTGCACGTCTACTAGAAGCCTGTTCGACCCTAGGTGGAAGGAATTTAATATAAATAGAGCTGTTTTTACTCTATTTCCCTCTCAGACGCTTACAAAACATTAAATCATTAAATAAAAAGGTAATTTCTTTATTCTTTATATATAAAAATTTTATATTATTAAAGACCAAAGATAATATTATAATAATATTCATCTTTGACGTGATTATTGCAATTATTTAATTGTTTTGTTTAAATTTCTCTTAAAAACATCAATTCCACATAAAACCAAGAAAAATTGTAATTTCTCTTAAATTTTATTGTAACTACAATTTGAATAAGTTGTATTCACATTTCTAGGCGTAAAATTATTCAAAATTATTATATTAAGCATTAAAAGTAGGTTATTTCTCTTATTATAATAATTTTTCTCTATTATCACTTTTAATAATTCTATAGTTGATATAAATAGTATTTATATTAATTTATAACTTTAATATTGGTAATATTATTGTTATTAATTGTTTTTATTCATAAAGAACAACTTCTTACGCCTTTATCATTTTTTGGTAACAATAATAAAATGCCTTTAAATATATTAATTATCTTATACCAATATATTTATTTATTATATTATTTTTTTATAATATCAATTATATTATTATATTTATTTAATAATATAATTATTTATTATTAAAATTATTTTTATCTTATTTATTGCATTTATAAGTACATCCATAGTACAATAAGTAAAATATTAGTAATTTTTACTTATTGTTCCATAGTCAAACCTTACATTTGGGGGCCTGCCAATGAGATTTACTGTAAAAGACCTTTAAAAAGATTCTAATTGGGTTTATCCAATAATAAATTATAATCATAATCATAAAATTATATAATAATTTTATATTTTAATAATTTTCAAAGCTATTGAGGCATTTGGAAAGCAATTGTACTGTCTTACACGTGGTTTTTCACATCCTTAGACTTGCAAAAACTTTCTTTGAGTGACTCTAATGATTAAAAAAGATATTTTATAAATTAAAAATAATTTTATATTATAAATTAAGTTTAAAAAGAATCATATTCATTTTTATTTTGTGCTTTATAAATAAAAACATAAAAAATAAAAAAATATTAAAAACCAATAAAAAAGTTATTTTATTCATTTTAATTTCATTTCTTTAATTATTTTTCACTTTTTAAAAGATATAAAAGCAATTTTTACGTGGAAAATTGCCATATCTTACCAAAAATAACACTTCCTATAAAATACTTATATTTATTTGTCTTTTTTAGTGTTTGAAGACAATCCAACAGAAGACAACCAAGCCACTGTTGAAAGATTGGTGGAAGAAACTCGCCCAAGTTCTTCAACACCAATTGTCACTAATAAAAAGAAAGCTAAGAAATTAGACTTTCCAGGACCCACCATTTGGGACTCTGAAGTTGAGTACCCCATTTATAAATTGCCATAAGGTGTTCCTGTTCTGAAATCCTCTTATTTTTTTATTTTTCTTAAATCATGACTACCAGAAGAGGATCCCAATACTCCATCCAATCAGATAGAGCTGGACTCGGAGGTAGAATTGATTCCTCGAAAGGGAAAAGGAAGGGAAATCTCCCCAGTGGAACAGAATCCACACAAGGAAGTGCCTTATCCCAAAGGCAAGTCCCAGAAATCCCCATGATATCTGAACCAGAATTGGAACTAAGTATGAGTGACTCAAACAGGTACAAATCACATTCAGAGGGCTCAAATAGACATTTACATGAGCCAGTACAAACAGTACTACACAGTGTACAAAGGCAAGGATTGGGAAATGTTGCCCCAAATACACCAAGGAGTGATGACCTCCTGGCACATCCTGAAAAAGTTCATCAAAGAGGAGGAAATAGTGAGATACTCCAATGGATGGAATCCACTATCATCCAAACCTCAAATCAAAAATATCAAGGAGTACTGTGCCAAAAAGAAGGAGGCAACCAAGGGAGAAGCCCCAGTAGCTTCTACCAGCAAGCCCCAAGCCAACCCACTTCCCCAAGAAGGGAAGAAGAACAAGAAAAAGAATTGGAGAAAACCATATTCCCCCAGCTACAGGATCCCCAAAATCCAAAAAGATGCCATGGACAATGTCTTCAACATGGCCAGAACTTTGATGGAATTCAAAGACAAAGAGGAGAAAAGAATGAGACAACCCCATTTCCCAAAGAAATAACCTTGTCTCCTGATGTTTTAAATACTTTAACAGAGCTTAAAAATAGTATTTTACCTCTTAAAGACATTAAAAATAGTTTATTACCTTTCCAAGAAATAAATAATAGCTTATCATCCTTAACAAAACTTGTTGTACAAAATAAAAAAGAAATTGATAACTTAAAATTTATGATTGAAAATAATAAACCAAAAGTATTCATTGATAATACTCAGAAATTCATACAAGGACAACAAGAGTTGTAAAAATACATAAGTGATATCAAAGAAGAAACTTTGACAATCAATTATGACGTGAGTATTTATAATCTTACAGAAAAATTAAACCAATCAAGCATTTCTGTAGAAACATTGGAAGAAAAGACTTCATCACACCAAAAATTACTTTTGAACCATGTGGAAAAGAGTGATGAAGCAAGAATGCATCTGAAATATGACATTCAAAGTGAAATAAGGCTTATCACTGAAAAAATGGATAAAATTAATGAGGCTAACTCAAATATGCTAAAGCTATAAACACCATTTTCTCACAAAAGAATCCCTGTTAAGCCAAAAGAGTAATTAACAAATCCATTCATAACAGACTTAAGTCACCAAGACAATAACCAAGTCTTAATGAAGGAAGCACTTCAATTCAAATAATGGCCAACATTCACAGGAGAAGGTGAATATGACCACATGTCATTTATCAAAACAATTGACATGCTGCAAGAAGATTATGCCATACCAGATGAATTAATCACTGCAAGATTGCATTCGTTATTTGAAAATTCTGCAAAAAGATAGTATTATGGCATAAGGCAAACAAATGGCAAAAATACCTGGTCTTGGTGGAAACAAGAAATAATCACCAAGTGTGCTAATGATTCCTTGAGGTACAAAATATAAAATGCATTTGAAAATTCTTTCTTTGACCCAGAAAAAGACAAACCTTTAACTTGGTTCTTAAAACAAGTTGAAAGACTCAATGCATTGTACCCAGAAATGTCACAAAAAATGGTGCACATGAAAATACTTGAGAAATGTGGAGGAGAGCTAGAACATGCCCTAAGAAGCAGGTGTATAGAACCATGCTCCACAGAAGAGTATATCAATTCACTAGAAGACATAGTGACAAGAATAAAAATTGGCAGAACTTGGAAGAAATTGGACATTAAAAGCCCAAATAAACCATTTATCAAAAAAGATAAATCAAAAGAAGCTTTCAAGCCCAATACATCCAACAATGATGAGCAAATAAAATGCCATAAATGTGGAGGTATGGGACACTTAGCCAATAATTGCCTCAAAAAGGCAAATATTGATGAAATTGTGGAAACAGAAAACCACAATGACAAAGAGGAGGAATCTGACTCTGAAAAAGAAACAGAAGAGTCAGAAAGTTCTGAAGGTGATGAAATTAATATAATGAATGCACAAATTAATAATATTGATCTAATTTATGAAGTACTAGATGTTAACTCAAACTTACCACAAGTTGGAGCATCTGACACAAACCTGAAAAATATGAAAGATGCCAAAATGTACAGAACCAAACCTGCAAAAGGAATGGGATATACAGCTGGAAAATCAAGTATAAGTATTTTTATGGTTGATAACCATTAAGGAAAAGTGAGCTTGGACACAGGAGCATATTGCACCTGTGTTGGTAAAAGTCATTCAAAAACCATTGTCCCAGACTGGCAAGAAAAACTTATGCCAATACAAGGTGTCAAATTTAGTAGTGCAAGTGAGAGCATGAAGCCCCTTGGAATAATTGATTTAACACTAATTTTTCCTAACCCCTCACAATGTGTCAGAGTTAAAGTAGAGTTTTTAGTAATGGACAACTGTACTAGTAATCACTTCATACTTGGAAATGACTACTTATCAACTTATGGTATAGATATCTCTAACCAAAAAGATAGATATTTTACCATAGGAGACAACAAAAGACAAAGGTTTTGCTTCTTAAATAACAAAAAACAAATTACAGTTATTAAGAATGAAGGGAAAAGTCCAGAAAAGGAACTTTTCATATCAGAACAGCTCAAAGAGGCAGAATTCAATCAAGAATTAACAGAAAAAATGAAAGAAAAATTGATTGACCTCTTATTTAAGTACAAAAATGCCTTTGCAACTGACAAAGAACCACTAGGTGCCATAATTGGGAATGAGGTGGATATAATTCTTAATGTGGAAAAGCCCTACCCACCTTTACTAAGGAGACCTGCTTACCCAGCTAGTCCAAGGGCTAGAGAAGCCTTGGAGGCACAAATTAAAGAATTAATGGACCTTGGAGTATGAAGAAAGGTAGGACATAATGAACAGGTAGAGGTCACTACACCTGTCATTATAGCTTGGCATAATCGAAAATCAAGGATGGTAGGAGACTTCAGAGCCCTGAAAACCTATACCATTCCAGACAGATATCCAATACCCGGAATCCATGAGACATTGACACAATTGTCACAAGCTAAGTTCATTACAGCCGTTGATGCCTTAAAGGTTTTTCATCAAAATGTCTTAACAGACAATGCCAAGAAACTACTGAGGATAATAGTCCACTGTGAAATTTTTGAATACTTAAGAATGCCATTTGCCATAAAAAATGCACCTTCCCATTATCAAAGAGTGATGAATACCATATTTCCTGAAGAATTATCAGAAGGATGGTTAATTATCTCTTTTGATGATAACATAGTTTGCTCAGAAACTTGGTAAAATCACCTTACAAGACTAGAAAGGGTACCACATAAAATAGTGCAAGTGAATATGAAAGTTTCCTTGAGAAAGTGTCATTTTGCATACAGTGAACTAAAGGCACTACGACATGTTGTATCTGGACTTATTCTAGGCATAGACAAGAATAAAGTAGCAGCAGTACTACTTAAACCAATGCCTCACACCAAAAAAGAAATGAAATCATTTATAGGATTTTCTGGTTACTATAGACAGCATATAAAGGACTTTGCAAAAATTGCCAAATCCTTGTATAAACTATGTGATCAACAAACAGTCTATTAAGTGACAGAAGAAAGAGTCAAGGCATATGAAGAATTTAAAAATTCTTTAACAAATGCCACATTTCTTCTAATGCCAGATTGGAAACTACCCTTCAAACTGTACATTGATGCTTGTGGAGAAGTACTAGGTGCTGCACTACACCAGACACAAATTATCAATGATAAACCAGTGGAAGGACCAATTTGTTTTATTTCAAGACAGACAAAGCCAACAGAAGCAAGATATGGAGCAAGCCATAAGTAATTCCTCTGCTTAGTGTGGGCTTTAGAAAAAGTACATTATTACTTGGATGGAACAGTATTTGATGTCATTACAGACTGTAATGCTGTAAAATCTCTATTAAATATGAAAACTCCAAATAGACATATGCTGAGATGGCAAATTGCTATCCAAGAATATAGAGGAAATATGACTATTGTTCATAAGTCTGGTAATATTCATAAAAATGCATATGGTCTCAGCAGATGGGCTCTAGCAAATACCCCTGACAATCCAGCATGGGTACCACAGGAAGAGCACCATATAGAAGGAATATGTGTTACAGACATTGGCATAGAATTCTTTAACCAAGTTAAAGAAAGCTATAAGATAGACAAGAATTGCAATATCTTAAGCCATGTTCTAATGAAAGACTGAAAAGATCCATCACTTTCATCAAAATTAGATGAAACATGTAAAAAGGCATATGATGAAGGAAGATTCCACCTCCTTGATGGAATCCTTTACCATAGAACAAAACATACATGTGTAATGGCCTTAACAGATAGAACCCTGATAAACACTATTTTACATGAGTGTCATGATATTGTTGCAGCTGGACATCTTTCAGAAGACGGAACACTAGAAAGGGTGAAAACCTGCTCTTGGTGGCCAAATTGGAAGAAAGATGTTGCAGAATACTTCCAAACCTGTGACAGATGTCAAAATTCCAACAGAGCCACAGGAAAGAAATTGGGAATGATAATCCAAATCCAAGAACCCAAATCCCTTTGGGAAATAGTTCATATGGATTGGGTAACAGCATTACCTCCAGGAGGAGACAGAAGCTATAATGCATGCCTAGTATTAGTTGACAGGTATAGCAAGACTCCCATGTTCCTACCATGTCACAAAGATGACACAGCTATGGACACAGCCATAATGATTGTCACATGGTGGAATGTGATCTATAACTTGCCAGTATTAATCGGTCTTTCAACCGGTTTAATAGCCTTTTCGGCAAGAGTTCCCTTTGCTGAGGTTTGGCAGACAGCATTGTGACAATGAACCAGTTACCAACGTCATGCGTTCAATTCCGGTTGGAGACAAGAGGTGGTCTCAATCAAACAACCAGAAATCTCTGGGCTTTCCGCTCCATTGGCATACAAGGGTTCTGCCCCTTGGGGGTTCCTTGTAGGCTCCTGTTGTGACTAATGTAACTCCATGAGGGTGACATGGGTAATACCATCAGTTACATGCACTTCGGGACGCAGTGCCCTAAACTCAGGGGTACTGTCACATGTTGGAATGTGATCTACAACTTTCCAGTATTAATTGGTCTTTCAACCGGTTTAATAGCCTTTTTGGCAAGAGTTCCCTTTTCTGAGGTCTGGCAGACAGCATTGTGACAATGATATGGAATGAAGTCATCAGTCATACAGGCTTATTCCAGAATATTATAAGTGACAGAGACCCAAAATTCACTTCAGCATTATGGACAAATCTCCATAACTTGTTTGGGACAAAGCTATCATTCTCAACAGCTTACCATCTTCAAACTGATGGTTTAGCAGAAAGAATGATACAAACCTTGGAGGACATGATCAGAAGATTCTGTGCTTATGGACTAGAATTCAAATATTCTGATGGTTTTACCCATGATTGGTGTACACTAATACCAGCCCTTGAACTGGCATATAAAAAATCAATACATTCTTCTACTGGCAAAACACCAGCAATGCTAGAAAAAGGTTGGAATCCAAGACTTCCTTATGATACCCTCAAAAAGGACTTAGTGGATATACATCCAACAGCAAGAATTTTTCAGATAATGCTTGACAAAGCAAGACACCATGCACACAGATCTATGCAAGATTCTTTCAAATATGCAAAAGAAAGATGGGATCAAAGTCATGAACCACCTGACTTCAAAATAGGAGACTTGGTCCTAGTATCAACCCTTAATTTAAATAACATAAAAGGTCCAAAGAAATTGAAAGATTCCTTTGCAGGACCATTTATGATAAAAGCACTCCATGGACCCAATGCTGTGCAATTGGAACTGACAGGTGAATTAATGAACAAACACTCAGCTTTCCCTGCAAGTATGATAAAACCTTACAGCTCAAGTGACAAGGAGCTATTTCCACTAAGAAATAAACCCCCACTTGAAATTCCCCCCTTGGAAGAAGGAGAAGAAAAGAAAATTGTAAAAGTCCTTAAAGAAAGAAGGACAAGAAACAAAAAAGAAAGAGAATACCCTGTAGGGTATAGAAATTCAACTCAAGAAGATGAATGGCTAATTGAGAAAGATATAAAAAATGCTGATAAACTACTAAGAAGGTTCAGACATGAAAGACAACCTAAAGAATTGAGAAGTTAAGCATTATTGAGCTGTAAGACTAACAAAGTCTATTGCAGAGGTAGGACAGTGGATGATAACCTAATTACACACATCAGATTGTGTTACAATCTTTTTTGGTGGTAGGGAATGTGAACCTTTGAGATATGACCACATACCCAAAAAGGTCACAAGAAATATTTAAAATAATTATACATTAAAAATAATTACCTTAAAACTACAAAAATGCCAAAAATTGGCATAAAACTTGGTTTAGCTTAAATAACAATAAAAAAAATGTGTAATAAATTATACCATTGGATTCCCCATGGTAGAATACACATATACCATTTTTATGGCATATCTGTAAAGTCAATATTTAATGAGTTATAAGTAATAATACCTTATAAAAAGCATAAATCCTTAATTACTTCAAATACTAATGGAACAAAATGTAAAAAAAATTGGACCATTGGATTTTCTATAAGAATCCACACGTAAAACAATTAAGGAGCTAATCTCCAAAGTCAATACTTAAGGAGTTAAGCTGAATATATGCAATTTTTTGGTCAATGCATATATGCAAGGATTTTAGCTAATATCCTTTGAAATATGCATGATAGAGTGATGAACCAAAAATAAAGTCATTGCATAATTACTGTAGGAAGACAGAAATGAACTTTATTTAACAAGCTATAAACAAGGTTAAAGCCTGTAAGGGATTATTGATTAACATCAATAGAGCTGTTGACCACTTTCTTGTGAAAGTGGTCCAAACATAGAAAAAATTGACAGTTGGAATCTACTAGTTTATTCGTGAAGAATGATGTATTTTGTATTATAATATTCAAGGTATAACCCCTTGAAATCATGGTTTGAAGTTGAAAAGATTAAATTTCAACAGAAAAGATGAGTTACAAGAAAAATCATCAAAAATACAGTTCTGATTATGTAATGAGATGCTCTTGGCAGTGTGATAAGGTTATGCCAAGCTATTAAAATTTACTCTCTGAATTTCTGAAACGTGTAAAACTTAAAAGTTATTAAGGATCAAAGCTTGAGCTTAATTTGATCATTTATGATCACTCACTGTAACTTTAAATTAAGCTTAACAGTCATATGAGTGATAAAATTGGTGAATACTGTTAGTTTATGATTAAAACTAATAAAATCCATGAAATTTGGGGTTCTTCCAAGTCTTGAGGCCATCAAACCTAGAGCTATAGTGATAACTCTAAATAATGGCGTAATAATGAGATAATATGGTTTGATCATGATGTAATCATCACCACACCTTAAAATATTGATCAATTCCGGTGGATATGATCAGTGCACGTCTACTAGAAGCCTGTTGGACTCTACGACGAAGGAATTTAATATAAATATAGCTCTTTTTACTCTGTTTCCCCCTCAGATGCTTACAAAACATTAAATAATAAAATAAAAAGGTAATTTCTTTATTATTTATATATAAAACTTTTATATTATTAAAGACCAAAGATAACCTTATAATAATCTTCATCTTTGACGTGATTATTGCAATTATTTAATTGCTTTGTTTAAATTTCTCTTAAAAACCTCAATTCCATGTAAAACCAAGAAAAATTGTAATTTCTCTTAACTTTTATTGTAACTAAAATTTTAATTAGTTGTATTTACATTTCTAGGCGTAAAATTATTCAAAATTACATATTAAGCATTAAAAGTAGGTTATTTCTCTTATTATAATAATTTTTCTCTATTATTACTTTTAATAATTCTATAATTGATATAAATAGTATTTATATTAATTTAGAACTTTAATATTGGTAATATTATTGTTATTAATTGTTTTTATTAATAAAAAAAATTTTTTATGCCTTTATGATTTGTTGATAACAATAATAAAGTGCTTTTAAATATATTAATTATCTTATATTAATATATTTATTTATTATATTATTTTTTTATGATATAAATTATATTATTATATTTATTTAATGATATAATCATTTTACGCCATAATTATAATATTTCTTTATTATCATAATTATTTTTATCTTATTTATTGCATTTATAAGGACATTTATAGTACAATAAGTAAAACATTAGTAATTTTTACTTATTGTTTCATAGTCAAACCTTCCAATGCTGTACAGAAACTCTATGGGACCCCAGTATTGACTGAAATATGAGGTATTGAAGCAAAAACAAGGTTCTTCGTCTATTTGACACCTCATATTCATGATTATGGGAGATTATCCCATGGTAAGGCTGTCCATAACAGCAGGTGGGAATCTGACCTTAAAACAGCCATAACTTTGTCAATTCTTGAGATATCAACCTCAAAATTGGTTCTGTGTGTAGCCCTGTATGTGCTCTACACAATGGCACCTTGTTTGATATGGTTATCATTAGATATGGAAAAGTTATCCCATGTACAAGAGTTTTGTACATTTATGTGGTTTAGGCAAAAAGCTGTATTGAGCTTATTTGCCCCATAACTTTTGTTCTAGTTGAGCTATGGGGAAATGGATGACACCATCAGATGGCCCTGATTGTGATCTTTCCAAAAAGACACCACTTTAGGTATCTCGCGCTAAAACTGCAAAAGCTAGATGAGAGGTCAATGTTTTGTTCACCGTTATTTGGACTGAATTTGGCCATAACTCAAGTAATAATGGTGCTAGCTCAGTTTGGCGAGTACCATGGGATAGCCCTGGCTTAGAGCTTCATTTTGAATACCCATTTGATGGGGTTAAGCCGCTCCTTCTGGATTTTAGATGAGAGGTGAAAATTAAGGTTTATGCTCAGTAATAACTTTGAGCAGGAATAACTTTGTTATTCTTTGTCCTATGGTGATGGGACTTATATTTTCAGAAAGGGGAGAGTTTCTTCTTTCTTTTAATACCTTTTGAGCTGATTTGGCTCAGCTCCATGTTTTGGTGGTATTCTGGCTATACCATTGGTTTATGGTATTTTGGCTGTCATGCTTGTGCTCTGGTTTTGATTCACAGGCTAACATGCCCATTCTTTTAATTGAGGTGCTTCCTTGATTAAGACTTGGTTATTGTCCTTATGACTCAAGTCTGTTATGAATGGATTTTTTATCTCCTATTTTGCTTTAACAGTACTTCTTATGTGAGAAAATGTGGTTGATAACTTTGGAATATTTAAGTTGGCCTCATTTATTTTATCCATTTTATTGGTAATAAGTCTCATTTCACTTTGAATGTCATCCTTCAGATTCATTCTTGCATCATCACTTTTTTCCACATGGTCTAGAAATAACTTTTGGTGTGAAGTCTTTTCTTCAAATTTTTCTACAGAAATGCTCAATTTGTTTAATTTTTCTGTAAGATTATCATTACTCACATCATAGTTGATTGTCAAAGCTTTATCTTTGATATCTTTTATATACTTATACAATTCCTGTTGTCCTTGTATTAATTTTTGAGTATTTTCAATGGAAGCTTTTGGTTTATTATTTTTGACAATCAATTTGATGTTATCAATTTCTTTTTTGTTTTGTACAACAATTTTTGTTAAAGATGATAAGTTATTATTTATTTTTTGTAAGGATAATAAACTATTTTTAATTTCTTTAAGAGGTAAAGTTCTATTTTCAATTTCTGTTAAAGTATCTATAACATCTGGAAACAAGGTTATTTTTTTGGGAAATGAGGTTTTCTCATTCTTTCCTCCTCCTTGTCCTTGAATTCCATCAAGGTTCTGGCCATGTTGAAAAAATTGACCATGGCATCTTTTGGGATTTTTGGAATCCTGTAACTTGGGGAATATGGTTTTCTCCAGTTCTTGTTCTTGGTCTTCTTCCCTTCTTGGGGCTTTCTGGTAGAAGCTACTGGGGCTTTTTCCTTGGTTTCCTTCTTCTTTTTGGCATGGTACTCCTTGATGTTTGTGATTTGAGGTTTGGATGATAGTGGATTCCATCCATTGGGGTATCTCACTATGTCCTCCTCTTTGAGAAACTTTTTGAGGATTTTCCAGGAGTTCATCACTCCTTGGTGTATATGTGGCAATATTTCCTAGTCCTTTTCCTTGTACACTGTGTAGTACTGTTTGTACTGGCTCATGTAAATCTCTGTCTGAGGCCTCTGAATGTGAATTTTACCTATTTGAGTTACTCATCCTTAGATCTACCTCTGGTTCAGATATAATGGGCATTTCTGGGACTTGCCTTTGGGATAAGGCACTTCCTTGTGTGGATTCTGTTCCACTGGTGATTTTTCCCTTTCTTTTCCCTTTTTGGGGATCAATCCTACCTCTGAATCCAGCTTCATCTCATTGGCTGGAATATTGGGAACCTCTGCTGGTAAACATAATTTTAAAAAATAAACATAAAAAAATTTCAGGATAACTTCTTTTTATGGCAATTTATAAAGGAGCCACTCACTTTCAGAGTCCTGAATAGTGGGTCCTGGAAAGTCTAATTTCTTAGCTTCCTTTTTCTTGATAACAATTGGGTTTGCAAAACTTGGGAAAGTTTCTTCCACTATTCTTTCAACAGTGGTCTGGTTGTCCTCTGTTGGATTTTCTTCAAACACTAAAAAAGACAAATAAATATAAGTCTTTTTATAAAAAGTGTTATTTTTGTGAAGATATGGCAATACTCCATGTAAAAATTGCTTCTATATCTCACAATGAGTGAAATTAATACAGAAATGGATAAGAATTTAATAGAAATAACTCTTTTATTGGTTTTTAATATTTTTATATTCTTATTTTTAAAGAGTAAAATAAAAATGAATATGATTCTTTTTAAATTAATTTATAATATAAAATTCTTTTTAATTTATAAAATATCTTTTTTAATCACTGGAGTCACTCAAAGAAAGTTCTTGCAAGTCTAAGGATGTGAAAAAGCACATTTAAGACAGTACAATTGCTTTCCAAATTCCTCAATAGCTTTTGAAATCAAAAATATAAAATTATTATATAGCTTTATGACTATAATTATAATTTATTATTGGATAAGCCCAATTATAATCTTTTTAAAGGTCTTTTAAGTAAATAACATGGCCAGGCCCCAAAATGTAAGGCTTGACTATGGAACAATAAGTAAAATTTATTAATATTTTACTTATTGTACTCTGAATGTCCTTATAAATAGATTAAATAAAATAAAAATAATTATAATAATAAAGAGTTATTATAACTATAGCCTCAAGAATAATTATATTATTAAATAAATAGAATAATATAATAAATAAATGTATTGATATTTGATAATCAATATATTGAAGAGCTCTTTATTATTGTTGAAAACAAATCATAAAGGCGTAGGAAATTGTTTTTTATTAATTAAAAACAATCAATAACTAAAATACTACTAATATTAAAGTTATATATTAATATGAATACTATTTATATTAATGGAAGAATTATTTATAGTAATAACAGAGATAAATCATTATAATAAGAGAAAATAACCTACTTTTGATGCTGAATATAATAATTTTGGAAGAATTTATGCCAAATACTGTAAATACAACTTATTTGAATTGTATTCGCAAATAAGAACAAAATAAATTACAAATGTTGTTGATTTTATGTGGAAAGAAGATTTTGAAGAGATTTATAACAAAACAAGAGTGAAATTGAAGTAATCACGTCAAAAGTGATGATTTTAATAAGGATAGTTTTTTCTCTTTGATAATATAAGAGATTTATATATAAAGAATAAAAGTTTTTACCTTTTTGATTTAATTGTTTGAATTGTTTTGATGCATCTGAGGGGAAAATAGAGTAAAAACAACTCTATTTGTAGTAAATACCTCCCTTCTATAGTCCATTAAGCTTCTAGTAGATGTTTACTGATTTTATCCACCGGAAATGATCAGTATTTTAAGGTTTAGTGATTATTACATCATGATCAAACCGTCTTACCTCATTATTACGCCATTATTTAAAGTTATCATTGTAACCTTAAGTTTGATCACATCATAGGCTTGGAAGCCTAAAATCCATGTATTTTATTTTATTAATTATAATATAATACTATTCACCAGCTTTATTACTTCTATAACTGTTAAACTTAAAATAAGATTACAGTGAGTGATAATAAATGATCAATTTTAAGCTTAAGCTTTCATCATTATTAGCTTTTAATTTATACACACTACAGCTATTCTGAGATTTAATTCTGATAGCTTGGCTTTTCCTTATTAAACTTTCAAGTTAATTCCATTACATCATCAAAACTCTATTTTCGATGATTTTTCTTGTAAATCATCTTCTCTGTCGAAATTCAATATTTTAAACTTCAAACCATGATTTCAAAGGGTTATACTTTGAATATTATGATATACATTACATCATTCCTCATGTATTAACTATTAGAATCTGATCATCTACCTTTTTTTAATTTTCAACCACTTTTACAGCAAAGTGGCTGCCAGCTCCAGTGATTTTGTTCAATAGACCCTTACAAGTTATAACCTTGTTTATAACTTGTAAAATAAAGCTCATATCTGTGTTCTCACAGTAGTTATGTGGTGAAATGTTTCTTGGTTTAACTCTCTATCATTTATATTTCAAGAGATATTAGCTAAAATCCGTCAATATATGCATTAACCAAAAAAGTGCATATATTCAGCTTAATTCCTTAAGTATTGACATTAGAGAATTGTAATGAAGTTATTGTATGTGTAGTGTTGTATGTGCAATGCAATGGTAAAATTTATTTCACATGTTTTTTCATTGGTTTCTGAGTTAAATAGGATTTTATGTCTTTTTTAGGGTATTATTACTTCTTCCTCAGTAATTATTGACTTTTCAGATATGCCATAAAAGTGAAATATGTGTATTTTACAATGAGTAATCTAATGGTGTAATTCATTTCACATACTTACTCATTAGATTCTGAGTTGATTCATATTTTGTACCTATTTATGGTATTTTCACTAGCTTTAAGATAATTCTTATGAGTATAATTATGATAGAGTTTTTCTTGTGGCGTTTTTGGATATGTGGTCATATCTCAAAGGCTCACAACTCTCTAGTGTCATATTTTGATTGCAGGCACAATGTCGACAAAGCTTCTCTGCTTTCACCTTGGAAAAAACATCCAAATAATGGTGATAATAAGGAGGGACTACCTTCAGAAAAGTTTCAATTTCTTCTGGCTCTTCCTCCTCTTCCCACTGGTCCTCCAGGGTGGCATGAAGGGATACAGGAGGATGGTCCATATCCCCTTGAAAGAGATGAATTGAAGATATAGAAACTTCTTCTCCAACATATTTTATCTCTTTGAAGATTTCATCTATTGATGGAAGTAATGACTGAGAGGGAATGATGGAAGGGATATGGACAGAAGAAGGAAGGGAAGGTGTCTTCAGCTCACCAATCAAAGCAACACTGTTGACATCAGTGACAAAGCTATTATGAGTAGCAGAAATAATACCACTATAATCCTTATGACTAGAAGAATAGGTAATCTATCCATTTTCCAATCAAAAATGGGATTAAAATGGTAAAGGAAATAACAGCCTAATATTAGGTCTTCCCCCTTATGTGAATCTATGATCAAAAATTCCCATTGGAAGCTTGGGAATGAAGGCAAGTCAACAATTGACTTGGTATAATGGGTGATGAACAAGGAAGTTAATTTATTGGAATCCAAAATAAAAAAAGGAATATTTTCAGGGATCTGTGATATGGTCAATGAGTACTTGAGAAAAAACTTATTTCCAATAAAGCAGTTGATAGCACCAGAATCAATGATAATACTATAAAACATATCAGAGAAAGAAGGAAAAATAAGAAATTTTAAAGATTTCTTGAAACTAGTATTCATAGTGCACAATTGTGCTCTCAAAGGAAATATGTGAGAGCCATTGAACATATCATGATTCCCACTCAGGATCTTCTCTGCTTGTTAGAGAAGCCTCTTGATGACCCTGGCCTATTCTGAGGCCTCTTGAACCATTTTTCAATTGGGTGCTTTCCACCACAATAAGTCCATAACCCTTCTTTAATCCTCCTCTCCTTGTCATAACCAATTAATTTATTGTCTTTATTGTGGAGAGAAGCATGAGGCTTATCCTTTGATACATGAAAATCCTTCCCCTTCTTTCTCCTCTTGGAAGATTAATTTTGAGGAGGCCTGGAAGAATTGGATCCAGTGACTGGAGGCTTTTTCTCTTGATTACTATCCTTTTCCTTCTGCCTCTCATGGTACCTGGTATCTAATTAAAAATTAATGTTCATGAGTTGTTGAAGGCTATCAAAATTACCAGGGTGAGAAGCCAACTGGTCCAAAATTCTTGATTCTAATCCTCCTCTATAAGCATGAATATAAGCCCTTTCTCCCCAATCCCCAACTCTTTACATTAAGTTTCTAAGATCAGAAATTTACAAGGATACATGACCACTTTCCTTCATCCTGAGATTATCCAACTCTTGTTCAGCTTTCGTGACTTCATTGGGATCAACAAACAGAGTGAATAACTGGGTTTTAAGAAGCTGCAAGGTATTGAGGAGTTAGGATGGGTCTTCATTAGATATTTGAAAGTTATTGTTCAATCCATTTTCCAGCTCTCCCAGTGAGAAAAGAATTTGAGTAAAGAACATTATTCCTGTCAGAGAAGAAGTTTGCTGTGAAATTATGGAAAGTTAATTGACAAGATTTGATAGATCCTCTCAATTTATGGGCTTCCATACAATTAAAAGAATCAGGTGCCTTCATTGATGAGGTCTTGAATTTTCCCTGGGGCAACTGCTTGAGTGAGTTTTCCCATGAATTGAATCATTTTCTCCATCATCTTGACAAAATTTGGTTCATCTTTAGAGACAAGAGGTTGGTTGAAAGCGCTAGATTTGAAGCTTCAAAAGCCTCATGGGCACCTTTCAAGGCAGCCACCACTTAAGTTTCCTCAGACTCTTCCTCTGAAACGGACTCCTTCCCCTAATCTGCTTCTAGGCCCTTTAGAAATACCATGATAGCCACCCAATAAGCCATAGAATGATCTTTATCCTCTTTGTTTCATACCTCCTCTTCTGGAGGGTGCTGCTCCTTCCATTGGTGCTCCATTTTCCAAATTTTTCACTCAGATGATTAATTGATGGTGTGCAGTCAAAAGGAGCCCTTGCTGTAGGGGTGAGAACAGCTTTATTTCTTTGGGATCTTGTATTCATTGCAGGAATGCTATTCTGAATAGAATTATTGAAGAATAAGAAAATAACTTGATGATACTTTGAGAATAAAAATGAGGCTTTACCAAATCAAATCAAATTATAATCCTTAGGAATCAATTAAAATCTTGGAGAATTTGAAATCCATCTCAATAGATTAAATTCAAAATCAAATTCAAATATGCCTTGGGGAATTAAGTCAATAAGTCAATAACTTGAGGAATCAATAAAATAAAATCTTGAGGATTAAATCAAATAAATCAATTTATTAAATTGAATAAATTCTTGAAGTCAAAATCAGTATCTTGATAATTTGCAATCACAAAATAACCAATACATGAAAACCTGGAAACACCTGAATTGTGATCCTTAGAGGTATTTTTATATACCCAAAAGACCACAAATAATAAAAAATTACACAATGATAAATAAATAAATATATTTATGCTATTGATAAAAAAAGTAATATAAATATAAAATTCATATAAAAAATCAAAATCTTAATTATAATTTAAAATCAAAATTATTTGGGAATTTAGAATTTTGAAAACAAATTGTTACTTGAAAAAATTGAGTAAAAATAAATTTTCAACAAAAATCTTAAACTTTAAATAAAAATTATAAGAAATTTTATTGAAAAAAACATATGAAAATTATTTCACCATTGGACTCCTCATAAAACAATAAGGTGGGGTCACCTCTGGGTAAAATTTCTGTAACTCAACTCTAAATAAGCTTAAATTCAATTTTTAGTATTTTCTGTACAAAAGTTCAAAATCCTCAAATCCTTAATTTAATTCACATCACATGTGGTGTTAACCATCAATTTTTGTGTTAAAATTGAGGTGTTGTGTGTAGTTTAGAAGTTATGAGGAATTGAAGTATCTTAAATTGAAATGTCAAAATGTGTGCATGTATTACATAAGTGAACTGTAATTTACATATGAGGTATCAATTATTACAGTTGTGTACTGTAAAACTCAATTTAATTGCATGTGTAAATTACAATTTTATTACATGATGAGGAATTAAAGAAAAAAAATAAATTGGAAAGATTAAATCAGGGGGCGAAAGGAACTATAGCTCTAAGGGGGAGCCAGACCCCCAAAATCCTTGCTGACAGGCGTGGGATGTCAAAATTGATGCAAAGGTTCATCACTTTTGGCCTTGAATTGAGTCACAGGGACTTTTACTCAATTGATGATGGGGTTTTGATATCAACCAGGGCAGTTTTAACTGTTGCCAAGAGGGTAAAACTACCCTTAAGCTAAAACAATCTTAGTAAAAACAGTTTTAGATGGTTTTGACATCTCTTAGACAGACTATCATGTGCTTTGAAAGCTCAAAACCAGGTATTCCTGTAGCAATGGCTGATTTGAGGATCTAAAATAGCTACGAATAGCAAAAAATGGCTAAAACCAGCCTTTTTTTAAAACAAGGGTTCAATGATGTTATAATTGGCTTTTCTAAGGAAAATATTCCCCTCCCACTAAAAAAGAATATTACTTTGTAATATTTTTATTTCTAGTGTGTCTGAATCCTCTGAGAAATTTAGTAGCTTCAGGTATGTCCTTTTCTGCTAACCATTCATCTTCACAAGTTAGGTCACTGTACCTAACAGGGTATTCCCTTACTTTATTGGTTCTCATATTTCTTTCTTTGGTGACTTTTTAAATTTGGTAATATTCTTAATACCAGATGATTAAATAGGGGGTATAACCTGGGGAACTTTATTCCTCAAAGGAAGTTTTTCAGCATCACTAGATTTATATGGCTTTATCAAGCTCACTGGAAATGTAGGATTCTTATTGCTAATTTCTTCAGATAATTATACTTCAACAGCATTTTCTCCATCGAGGGCCTTAATACCAAAAGGTCTGGCAAAGGAATCTTTGAGATTCATACATCCTTTTATGTTATTGAAGTTAGTGATGGATACAAGTACTAAATCTCCCACTTTGAAATCTGGAGTGGCATGTGACTTGTCCCATTTGTCCTTAGCATATGCAAAAGAGTCTTGCATGCACCTTACTGCATGCTTTCTAGATTTTTCCAGCATATCTTTGAAGCTAGCAGCTGTAGGATGTATTTCAACCAATTCTTTCCTTAAGGAGCCTTGAGGTAATTTGGGATTCCATCCTTTTTCTAGCATAGCAGAAGTTTGATTGGTACTGGCATGGATGTATTTCTTTTATGCCAGTTCTAGTTCTGGTAAAAGATTATACCAATCATTGGTAAATACATCACAATCTTTGAATTCAAGGCCATATGCACAAAATCTTCTTACCATATCTTCCAAGGTTTGGATCATCCTTTGAGCTAGACCATCAGTCTGTGGGTGGTAGGCTGTAGAGAAGGATAATTGTGTCTCAAATAGTTGGTGAAGATTTGTCCATAGTGCTTTAGGTTCTTTAAATCCAAAATGGCATTTCTTCAAAGAAATTTTCATGTTGACATATTGGATTTTTGTCAAAACTCTGGATAATCTGTACATATGTTCTTCCCAAGTTTTGGAACAGACAATAATGTCATCAATGTAAATGATTAACCATCCTTCTGAAAGTTCTTCAGGGAAGATTTCATTAATCATTCTTTGGAAGTGTGAAGGTGCATTCTTGATACCAAAAGGCATCCTCAAATATTCATATACTCCCCAATGAGCAATGTCCTCAAGTATTTTCTTGCCCTTGGTGTCACTAAATTCTGATTAAATCCTTGAAGGGAATCCATAGTTGTTATATACACTGCTTGAGATATCTGGGTAGGGGCAATTTGGATTTTTGGTATTGGGTACCTGTCTGGAACAGTGTAAGTGTTCAGAGCTCTAAAGTCCCCAACTATTCTAGATTTTCCATTATGCCATGCCATTATGACTGGTGTAGTTATTTCTACTTCCTCATTATGGCCAGCCTTTCTTATTACACCAAGGTCTAGAAGTTCTTTAATATAAATTTCCAAAGCTTCTCCTGATTTAGGACTTTCTGGATATGCAGGTCTTCTTAAGAGTGGTGGATAAGGTCTCTCAATATTAAGGATGATTTTAACTCCATGACCAATAACTGCCCCCAAAGGTTCTTTGTCTGATGCAAATGCTTCTTTCTGGTCATATAAAAGGGCAGAAAATTCGTTTTCCTGACTATCAGTCAGATGAAGGCTTATTTCAGCTTCATTTAACGGTTCATATTTGAATCTTTCCAACTCCGAGTTGACTGGTGCTACTTTACCTACTGTAATTTGTCTTTTAAATGGTAAAAAGGCAAATTTTTGACGCTTATTGTCTCCAATAGTAAAGTATCTGTCCTTGTTGTTATGTAAGTCTATTCCATACATGATCAAATAGTCATTTCCTAATATAAAATGGTTACTAGAGCAATTTTCCATAACAACAAATTCAACAGTGATTCTTAAATTTCCATTAATATATGTAAATATGACATTGGTCTCAAAGATTCCCAATTCTTTCATTGGATTACTTGCACTATTGAATTTTATGCCATCAATTGGTAACAATTGGTCTTCAAAATTTGGTACACAAGTCTTAATAAAATATTTTCCAACACAAGAGCAGAAGGCTCCTGGGTCAAGTAAAAGCTTAGTGGGCTTGTTGTCAATTACCATTTATTTTATACAGGAGTTACCAGCTGGACAACCTTTTCCCCTGTTTTGTTTGGTCTTCATAGGTTGTGAATCTTGAATTTTTGACAAATAAAGTTGACCATTGCTTAATTGTGGCAAGTGGGAATACAATTCCATGATGTCAAAAGTGGCATTGATATTTTCTATATCTTTCGAAGATTCACAAAATATTGATGACTTATCATCTGAATTTTCTTCAATTATATTATCCTCTTTTTCAACATCAGGTTCTTTTTCAATGTCAATCACATTGATTTTCCCCCTCTTTGGACATGTATTGGCTAAGTGAGTGGTGCTTTGGGAAATATGGAACTTTCTGATTATATCTGCAGATTTATACTTAACATTATTAGAATTTTCTTTGGGATTTTTGTCCACAGAATCTTTCCAAGGTGTATTAAATGTTGTTTTGAGATTCACCCTACTAGAACCAATCCTGGTTCTGGTGGTTACTTCTTCTAATATGTTAATAATATCTTCTTCTGAAGCTTGTTAAGTAGTCCTGCTTTTTACAGCATGCTCTATGTCACCTCCATATTGTCTCAGAATCTTTCTGTGGATCATAAATTCTGACATGTCAGGATACAATGCTGTTAATCTGTTGTTTTATTGGCAAAACTATGGTAAAGCTTTGTCTTTATCAGAATTAAATTTGGCATATTCAAAGGCTGTTTCCACTTTAAATCTCCAAGCATAATTGGCCCATTTGTTGATAATTTGGGTTTTCCACCAAGTCCAACTTTGTTGTCCATGTGCTTGTCTTACTTTGATATACCATCTGTGAGCTGATCTGATAAATAAAGTGTTAAATCTTTCTTTTACCAATCTATCTGATAATTCAAAATCTTCTTTAATCATTTCAATACCTCTGATGAATTCCATATGGTCATATTCTCCTTCACCACCAAAGTACGGCCATTCTTCAAGTTTCCTACTTCTTTCAGGAGTGCTTGTCCCATTGATGGTTCCAAGTTATGAAAAGAAGTGGAAAATTCATTTTTTAACTGTCAGTTTTAAGCCTCCAATACTTGTGGATTTGGAGTTATTGTGCCCTCATTCTAATTCAAAGGTGTAGACATTCTTGGTAAGGTGTGAAGTAATTGCTCAATATCAGCCACTTTACTATTGTTGCATCTTTGGGAATTTCTTAATTCATGTTGTAAAATTTGTATTGAATTTATTAGATTAGTTTTATGATTAGTTTCTGTTTGTGTTAATTCTTTCCATGGCTCTGTTTGTCTAGTATTATCAGAAGTGATCTTTGAGCCTGTGAGGTATGTATGACATACCCATAAGGCCACAAATGATTTTATAAACAGTTAATTTTGTCTTAAACAGACTTTTTAGTTGAATTTAAAATAAAAAATAATAAAAAATAAGCATAAATTGTTTTTGGATAAACAAAGTTATAAATATTATGTCATTTTTGGATTCTACACCAAAAATAACCTAGGGTACACCCATAGGGTGTTATACCCAAAACCACTTATTTTTTATGTTATTGGAAGATTTAAGAATCTCACAGTACCAATGTAACTTTTTTAACATTTTTTTAAAATTGTTAAATTTAAGCTTAATTAAGCTTAAATTTAAAGTTGCATAAGGTTTATGCAAACTTACCAAAATTTTAGTTAAAATTGAGGTGTGGTGTATATTTACTGAATTGGCTAAGGATTTGCCATACAGAATTTAAATCCTGCGTGAGCTCAATTTAAAAGGGTTTAAGGCCATAGTATGGCTTTAAATAAATAAAAGGGCAAAATCCACGCAGAAAGGTGGGACAAAGGAAAAAGACCAAATAGAGCTGGGGTACCCAGCTTTTTGGATCTGCAAGGATTCAATTAAGGTTGTCCACCTGTATTGGAGGATTTTCAACCTTATTTAAACTTTAAGATTAGACTTTGATCCAACCTTAAGGTTTAAACTGGTTTTATCCCAAATTGGACAGGAATTTCAAGCTGCCAAAGGATAAATCCCAATATGCAGGCTTGAAATCAAGGTTTTAAGAACTGTCAGAGCTTAATTAAGCTTAAAAATTTAAAGTTTCAAGCATTAAAACCTTATCAAAACTTAAGGTTTGGTGTGTTTTGCTATTTTACGTGGAAAAATAGCAATAACTTCAAAAATTCATTAAAAATCCAATTCTGAATGGATTTGCTTGATAACTTCACACAACTTAGAATTCAATATTATCAATATATAAATTAAATTTTAAGTATCTTTTATAAATAAATTTTCTGGGTAATTAGCCTGGAAATTTACTCTTTTAATTAAACTCAAAGAAAATTATGATTTCTTTAAAAATTAATTAAAAATTGAGTTTAAGAGATTTTTGCTTGAAACTCTAATTTTAAGTTGTTCATGTGATGAACTTTAATATAAATAACCTTGTTTTATATTAAAACTTAAAATAGTTAAACTAAATGAGGATTAAGGTTACTTGGAGTTAAGAATAACACTGGTAACTTTAAATTGGAAGTAAAAATAAGTTGCCTTAAGTTAAGAACTTTATTTTTAAGCATGGTTTTTCAGTTTTGACCTGAGCACGCCCTCTACATCCATTATGAATTATGAGAGCTGCTCTGAAGACATAAAAAGAGTCTTTTCATCACTGTTTTTGTCCATCATTCATTATCAATCCAATCATATTAGACATTTAAACAGGTAAAGTTTTATTATTTATAAAATCTTATTATTAAAGTAATTCTTAAGTTATTTTATTCTTTATTAATTGTAAATTAAAGAATTGAAGTCATAGAATTCAGATTATTGTTGTAATCATCAATAATATATTTTATATTATAAAAATTATCATCTTAAATATCTTTTAAACCCACAAATTCCTCTCAGAAACTCTTAAATCTTAAATTTTATCATAAAAAGTTGTTTTATCTTTAAATTTATTGATTTTTGGCGTGTTTTTAACTTATAATTATTATTTAATATAATAACTGTTGTTGTTTGACTTGTTGTATTAAATAAATATTATAAGTAAGTTTTTCTGTAAAGTTCTATAATTTTTTACCTAGTATTAGTTTTTTTATATAGAATTTTATTCTATAATAATAATTTCTGCACAGTGTGTGTTATAATTCTTTTATAAATAATATTTATATTATTTATAAAGTGGTTAATATTCATATTTCCACGTGTAATTGTCTCATTAAGAGCTTTACATTTCTTATTGTTATAACTGTCAGTGACTATAACAATAATAGAATAATTATAATTTATTATAATGATTATATTTTTTTTATTATTATTATATTTTTATAATAATAATTAAAATTTATTTTTATATGTAATTTTTTTTAATAATTATATTTAAATTTGTGGTTGTAATATTTTATTATATTATATTTTTCTACTGAGGACAGTCATAGTACTCTTGATATTGTTACTATTATCAAGAGTTTCATAGACAAACCTTACATGATCTGATTCAACTTCATCGTTAATTTTGATATTTCCTCTTGTGAGGTGTCAAAACACTTTTTCAAGGAAATTGTGTATGTCTTTAATTCAGTGAATGATTTTTAAATATTCTAAGGAACACTTTTATTCTACTATTTGATAGTATTTATGGCTTGTTTTATTTTTGTTTCAATTATGTCATCAATATTGAGCTTAGAATATTTGTCTGTTAATTATTTAATAATGGCATATTGTTCATTTAATTTATTCCCAAATGAATTGTCATTATTAGAAGTTTTAATTTCTCTTAAAGCTTTTTCAAAACACATAAGTGTCTCATTTATTTGGCTCAGACTTAACTTGTTTGTTTCAAGATTTTTGCAAAGGGATGAATTTCTATCAGAAAAATGAGTTTTTAGGTACTTTATAGCTTCATACAACTCTGGGATGGAATCAAAAATGTCAGAAATCAATTCTGATATTTTAATCTGGCTTCCTCCTTTTTCTGTAATTCCATCATTGTTCTGGCCATCTGAAATACATTCTCCATGGCATCCTGCTCAATATTTGGGATTCTGTAGCCCTGGCTGTAAGTTTTTGTGGCTGGTGCCTTGCCTTTGCCCTTGTTTTGAGCTGGTGGTTACTTCTTCGCATTAGAATTTCTGATTCTGGTTACTGGGGCTGTTTTTGGAACTTGCTTGGGTGGTGGAGGGTTGTTTTTCCTCCATTCTTCTGTTAAAAGCATCATGTTTTTCTTTTCCATCAATGGATGCCATGCATTGAGTAACTTGCAAGTGCTGGGATGGCCCAGGAATTTTCTCACAGTCAGGTAAGAATTCATGCAGTTTTTCCACAGATCTACAAGGATCTGGTACTCTTTGTGCTGCAATGCATTGTTGTAAGCCTTCTGGCTGGCTTTTTATATGTCCACTGAGGCTTCTTGTGGCAGTGTCAGCTCTGTTTTAAGGTAAAATAGTATTATCAGCTTCAGAATGACATAATTTATTAATTTGGAGGTCATCAACTGACCCTTGTCCTTCTGTAACTGATTGGCTTCTGCCATAATCACGTCTATGACCTTTTTGGGAGCTGCTTGAGGGGTTATAGCTGGCTCCTGATCTGTTTGAAGGCATATTTTCTGATTAAAAGGCTTAGAAATAGTATTTTTGCATCAAAAAACTTACTATTGGACAAATTCTTTTCTTTCTGAAGGGTATTACCTATGTCCAAGTGAATTAATTCAGAATAAATTGGTTCAGGTTGATTATTCTGAGTTGTAATAACTGTACTATTATGTTCAGAATTCACAGTACTTGCAGGAATAATGCTTGTTACTGTTGAGGCTGTTTCAATATTTTCTTCTCTTACCATGTTGTCAAACACTAAAATTAATGAGAAAACCAATTGATTAAGTGAAAAATATTCTCTCAAGAGATAAATGAAAAAAAGAAAGCCTCACTTATAATATGAAAAAGGTTATTTTTAAGGATTTTTACAATTATAAGTATTTTTTAAATGCTTTTAAATTTTTCAATATAAGAAAAAAAAATTAAAAAGAGTAAAAAATTAGGTCACAGTTAAAATATCATGGCTGGGCCCCCAAATTTAAGGTGTGGATATGAAACTTGGATTAAAAATCAAGTACTTTCCCTGTCCTCAAAATTTGTATAAGGTAAAATAAAATTAAAAATAGTATGAAATAGTATTTCTAAGAGAAAAAACGCCAATTTTGTTCTTTTTAAATTTATAAGTATAAAAAAATAATATTATAAAGAGCTATTGTTTTACCAACAATAAAAATTTATCCAAGAATACTCTACAAGAGATATTTAAGGCTACAAAAGAAATTTCTTCAAGAGCAATTTCAATTGGAATTAATTGAGAAAAGAACTGCAAGCAATTAATCAAAGAAAAAATTCTTCAAAAATATATTTAAAGAGAAAACATTCCCAAAAGTGACCAGAGTGAATTTAGAAACAAAGTGACAAAGCTAACAGTGATGAAAGATGCTTTAATTCATTCATGGGGTGGTTCAAGGGGTAAAATTGATTATAAGAGTTACAAACAATGACTATAATGATTTTCTCACGTGGATGAAGGGTTTAAAATGATTTAAAAAGGGTGGTTGGAATCTTTTATTGATTGGTTTAACAGTGTTTAAACTAATTATAAAAGGAAAAAATTCTCACATGAAGAGAAAAGTGGGGCACAGAAGACATTCTTTTTTAGCCATCAATTTTCTAACTCCAAAAAAAAAAAATTCCTCTTGTCAGTCGTAGAAAACACTCTGCAAACATAAAAGCCAATTATGGCATCATTGAACCCTGGTTTAGACCAAAAAAGGGCTGGTTTTAACCATTTTTTGCTATTTTTAGCCATTTTAGACCCTTAAATCAGCCATTACTATAGTAAAACCTGTTCTAGAGCCTTCAAAACACGTCAGAATGTGTGTAAGAGACATAGAACCCAGTTCAAAATGTTTTTACTAAGATTGTTTTAACTTAAGGGTAGTTTTACCCTCTTGGCAACAGTTAAAACTGCCCTAGTTGGTATCAAAACCTCATCATCAATTGAGTCACAGACCCTGTGACTCAATTCAAGGCAAAAAGTGATGAAATGTTGCATGGACTCTGACATCCCATGCCTGTCAGCAAGGAGTTTGGGGGTCTGGGTCTCTGTGAGCCTGTGAGGTATGTATGACATACCCATAAGGCCACAAATGATTTTATAAACAGTTAATTTTGTCTTAAACAGACTTTTTAGTTGAATTTAAAATAAAAAATAATAAAAAATAAGTATAACTTTTTTTTGGATAAACAAACTTATAAATATTATGTCATTTTTGGATTCTACACCAAAAATAACCTAGGGTACACCCATAGGGTGTGAGCCTTGAGGTATATTTTACATACCCAAATAGGCCACAATTATCTTAAAAAGAAATTTTGAATTATGCAAAACTCATAAGTCATGCATATATGCAAAATTCATCATTTTCAATTTCAGAAAAGATGAATAACTTTTTATTGAGTAAGTAAATCCATGGATTTAAGACCAGATTTGGATTCTACACAAAAATTCACCTAGGGTAGCTCCATAGAGTGAATAAGCTCAATTTAAGTATTTGAGGTGGTAAAATGGAAAATACTTCAATACCACATCATTAATACCACATAAAAGATCCGTGAAAATTTTTGTTTTTCTTGATTTTTAGCCAAAATAATGGGAAAGTGAGAAATCCCATATTACATATACACTAAGAATAGTGTTATGCATGTTTTGAGCACTTAATATCATGGTATTCTTACATGGACTTTTGGTACACCCATAGTGGATATCTCACTTTAAGCTTAAATTACTATTTTGACGTAAAAATTAGGCAAGGGGGACAAAAGACATCAAAGAGAGCCAGGGTACCCAACTTCTGAGGCCTCAGAGGCGTGGATAGCTCCAGAGCATGGATCCATGGCTCATCTTGGCCCAATTGGTAAACTAAAACTCTTTGGGAACTTGGTTACCAAGTTACACCTACTGTAATCATAAGAAAAATAGCAAATAACCTGCTATTTTGAACTGCCAAGGAGGTAATGAGCTACTTAGACTCCTGTAACCACGTCAATTCTTGATGACTTTCCATGACTAGACCCTAAAAGAGTAATTAAACCCTTTTGGGATCCATATTCATTGATTTACCTCATAGCAACCAGCAAAATACTCCTATTTGCAATTCTATGTAGAAATGAGGTAAAAACTTCAAAAATTCATTAAAAATACAATTCTTAATGAATCCTTCTGAAAATTTCAGTACCAATGAAGAACCGTATTATCTATGGTAAAACCAAAAAGAATTATGGTTTTACTAGTAAAATTAAAAGTTTTACTTACAGTCCATTTTTGACCATTCTACGTGAAACACTGAATCTTCAAAAATTCACAGTAATTACAACCTGTGATGAAATTGGCAATAACATTGATAACTTTGAGAAATCAATGATTATTTTAGAATAAAAGAAGATTTACAGATGTTACTCCTTTTATTCTTAACCATATTGGGGTTGGTAGTCACCTAAAAGCATTAATTAAGTAATTATGATAATCTTACGTGACAACAGATGATGCAATCATTAATCCAAAAGGGTTTATTGTTTTCTCACTCACTGGTTTTTCATTTTGCTCCATGGCACGCCTCTGTGAGCTGTTGTTGACTTAAAAGAAGCCTCTTCTTGCTGTTTTTTCCTCATCATCATCTTATCAATTTATTAAATCATTATTACCAACAAGTAAGTATTAGTTAAAGCTATTCTTAAGTGTTTTAAATCTTTCAAAATCATCCAGAAAGACGTGAAATCATAGAATCCAACTATATTTTGTTGTAATACTGTTATAGATCCTTTTGATCCCTTAAATCCACAATTCCACGTCAAATTTCTCTACTCTTACCTATCAATAAGTTCTTTGGAGTATTAGTGAGTCATTTATTCTTAATTCTTAAAGTTTTTCTCTAGTAATAGTTTTCTTCAAGAATTATCTTTATAATTATTCTTGCAAAAGATAATTATATATTAAAATAATTTTATTATTTTAATAAAGAAGTTTTTATTATTAAATTCTTCTTGTAATTGATTCTTGTAGACAATTACTTGCTCACTGTTAAAATCACTAGTAGTGCTTAACACGTGAAAGAAATAATTTTTATTATTTAATTGTGGTTATAATAATATTTTATTATTATATTTCATAAGAACAGACATAGTACTGTTGATTAATATTAATATTATCATCAGTTTCATAGTCACATCTTACATTTGGGGGCCTGGCCGTGTTTTTTGAACCTTGTACCCTTAATTAATATATTTTTAAGCTCTAAAATATATTAATTTAATATTTTTTTTCTTTCATTTTAAAGTCAAAATAATTCTTATTTTTGAAATTGTTTTGGAAATCTTTTTCATTGAGGAATTTGGTTTAATTTTATACTGTTTTACACGTGGCTTTTTCACATCCAAAAACTTATAAAATTATTCTTTGAGTTACTCTGAATTAATTTTCATTCAAAATCTTAAATTTTAATTTTTTTTCTACAAAAAGAATAATTTTTTAATATTAAAAAATAATAAAATTTATAAAAAATCTTTTAAAAATATCTTAAAAACACAAAAATAATTTCTTTTATCATATTCCTCTTTAAGTGTCTTTAATCAAATACTGTGCAGCTGGTAACAGACTCAGTAAAAGATACATCAATAGTCCTGAATCTTCAGAAGCAGAATCTGAAGACAGTATTGAGGTGCAGATTGCTAAAAGAGGCACCTTATTCAACTCAGAAAAAGCTAAATTACCACCAAAAGGTGTGTATTTTATCTTATATTTTCACCTTTTATCTTTAAATTGACGTGAAAATGGTGCATACCAGAAATGGAAGCAACTATTCAGTCCAACCAGATGGATGTGGACAAGGAAGAGGCAAGACCAAATCCAGAAGTGCCAAATCTTCCACAAGAAAGACACATCTGGAGGATGCCAGAGTTGCCCCCCATTCCCCAAGGTCTGTACCAACAGATTTTGATGTGAATTCTGAGCCTGAACTGATTTATGGTAATATTTCCAGGGCTGAACCACTTTCAGGTGGCAGAAATAGAAATATATCAATGCCAGTACAAAAACTGGTTCAGAGCAGCCAAGGAAGAGGAGTGGGAAATCTGCCCAAGCCTTTGGCAGGGGGCCATGAACTCTTACTTACACATCAAGAGCTTTCTGGGTCAGGAGAAGACCATAGAACTCTTAGGAGGATGGAGCCCCCTGTCTTGCAAAGACAAGGTCAAAAAGATGAAGAATTGGTTGAAGAACCAAAGTCTTTTATCCATAGACCAGAAGAAAGAGTTGGAAATGACTCCAGCTTTGGAGACAGAGGCACCAGTGGCGTCTACCAGCTCCAAACCAGCTCCAGAAGTGTCCAAGGACAAGCCCAAGGGACCTCAGAAGAAGAATAAAGGTCCCAAGAACCATCAAGGCAAATGAAAAGGCAAAGCCAATTGGCACAGACCTTACCCACAAGGGTACAGGATCCCCAAATTAGACCCTTCAGCCGTGGACAGTTTCTTCAATATGGCCAGGACTCTGATGGAATTCACAGCCAAGGAGGAGGAAAGGATGAACACAAACTTTCCACACAAATAATTGGTGTACAGACTAGTATTAATGTAGAAATTGGTAAACTTGATGGAAAGCTAACTAAAATTGCATCAGATACAGTTGATTTAAAGAAAAATGACAAGAAATAAATTGAATTGCACCAAGTGACAAATGCCAGACTTGACTCAATTACCAATTCTTGCAAAAGAATTGAAAACATGTTCCAAGTTCAGCATGATGAGATGGAGGAACTTTCCATTTTTAAGGTGAATAATCAACTTACAATTTTACAAGACCAAGTCTTAAAAATAGTTGAGAATACCAATCAATTTGCTATACACTTAGCAAAAAGTGACAGTGAAAGGCAGAAGTTGAAGAATGAAATAATTGCAAGTGTGGAACAAATTCATAAGAATCATGAACCACATATGCCAAGACATTCTACACCTTTAACTGAAGAAAAACTTTCTGTTAAAGAAAGTCTCACCCCATTCTTGGGAGAAAATGCCTACTCTGCAAGAGATATTCCAAAAATAGAAGAATGGCCAACATTCTCTGGTGAAGGAGAATACAACCATATTGAATTAATCAGGACTATTGATATGTTGCAAGAAGACTTTAATATACCTGATGAAATCATAGTGGGAAAATTACACTGTCTGTTTACCAGAACTGCAAAGAAATGGTATTACAAAATGAGGATTGATCATGGTAAACATGATTGGTCTTGGTGGAAATCTGAAGTGATTACCAAATGGGCCAACAATTCTTGGAGGTTTAAAATAGAAAATTTCTTTGAAAGTGCCATTTTTAACTCAGAGAAAGATAAACCACTTACTTGGTTCTTCAAACAAAAAGACAGATTATCTGCTTTACAACCAGATATGTCTGACACTATGATTAATATGAAAATATTAAGAAAGTGTGGAGGAGAATTGGAACATGCTATCAAAAGCAGATGTGTGGAACCCTGTTCAACAGAAGACTACATTAATGCTATGGAAGATATCATTGCCAGAACAAGAATTGGTAAAACTTGGTCTAAAATCCCAACAGAATCCAAAATGACCTCTAAGATTCCCAGAGAGGATAAGAGACCAGAAAAACCTTTCTTAAAGTGTCATAAATGTGGAAGCACTTCACATTTAGCCAACACTTGCACAAAAAGGACAAAAATTAATGAAGTTCAAGTCATTGAAGAAGCTCAGTGTACTGAACAGAAGGAAGAATCTGATCAAGATTCTGTAATCTCTGAAGATACACCAGTGGAGGACTATCCCATTTAAAACATCAGAGCTTTCTTTGAAGTCACTGAAGTCCATACCCACTTGCCACAGTATAGTGAAGATTGCTACAGCCTTATTAATGTTCAGGATGCCAGAATGTGTAAAACCAAACCTGCTAAAGGAAAAGGTTATACTTCTGGAGCATCTTGTATCACATCAATCCTGATGAATAATGTTGAAGCCAAAGTCAATTTGGATACAGGAGCATTTTGCACTTGTGTAGGCAAAGATTACCTCCAAGCTATACTTCCTGAATGGAAAAACCATTTATTACCAATAGAAGGTGTACAATTTAGTAGTGCCAGTACCAATATGTACCCTTTGGGTATATTAGACACTATTCTTGTACTACCCACAAGGGTACAGGATCCCCAAATTGGAGCCTTCAGCCGTGGACAGTGTCTTCAATATGGCCAGAACTCTGATGGAATTCACAGCCAAGGAGCAGGAAAGGATGAACAGAAACTTTCCACACAAATAATTGGTGTACAAACTAGTATTCATGTAGAAATTGGTAAACTTGATAAGAAGTTAACTAAAATTGCATCAGATATAGTTGAATTAAAGAAAAATGACAAGAAATACATTGAATTACACCAAGTGACAAATGCCAAACTTGACTTAATTACCAATTATTGCATAAGAATTGAAAACATGTGCCAAGTTCAACATGAGGAGATGGAAGATCTTTTTAAGATGAATGATCAACTTAAGACTCTACAAGACCATGTCCTGAAGATAGTTGAGAACACCAATCAATTTGCTATACATTTAGCAAAAAGTGACAGTGAAAGGCAAAAGTTGAAGAATGAGATAATTGCAAGTGTGGAACAAATTCATAAGAATCATGAACCACATATGCCAAGACATTCTACACCTTTGACTGAAGAAAAACTCTCTGTTAAAGAAAGTCTTACACCATTCTTGGGAGAAAATGCCTACTCTGCAAGAGATATTCCAAAAATAGAAGAATGGCCAACATTCTCTGGTGAAGGAGAATACAGCCATATTGAATTCATCAGGACTATTGATATGTTGCAAGAAGACTTCAATATACCTGTTGAAATGATAGTGGGGAAATTACACTGTTTGTTTACCAGAACTGCAAAGAAATGGTATTACAAAATGAGGATTGATCATGGTAAACATGACTGGTCTTGGTGGAAATCTGAAGTGATTACCAAATGGGCTAATAATTCTTGGAGGTTTAAAATGGAGAATGCTTTTGAAAGTGCCATTTTTAACTCAGAAAAAGACAAACCACTTACTTGGTTCTTCAAACAAAAAGACAGATTATCTGCTTTACACCCAGATATGTCTGACACTATGATTAATATGAAAATATTAAGAAAGTGTGGAGGAGAACTGGAACATGCTATCAAAAGCAGATGTGTGGAACCCTGTTCAACAGAGGACTACATTAATGCTATGGAAGATATCATTACCAGGACAAGAATTGGTAAAACTTGGGTTAAAAACCCAATAGAGTCCAAAATGGTCTCAAAGATTCCTAGAGAAGAAAGAAGACCAGAGAGACCTGTCTTGAAGTGTCATAAATGTGGAAGTACTTCACATTTAGCCAACACTTGCCCTAAGAAGACAAAAATCAATGAAGTTCAAGTCATTGAAGAAATCCAGTGTACTGAGGAGAGAGAAGAGTCTGATCAAGATTCTGCAGTCTCTGAAGATACACCAGTGGAGGACTATCCCATTGAAAACATTTCAGCTTTCTTTGAGGTCACAGAAGTCCATACCCACTTACCACAGTACAGTGAGGATTGCTGCAACCTGATCAATATCCAAGATGCCAGAATGTGTAAAACAAGACCTGCTAGAGGAAAGGGTTATACTGCTGGAGCATCCTGTATCACATCAGTTCTGATGAGTGATTTTGAAGCCAAAGTAAATTTGGATACAGGGGCATTTTGCACTTGTGTTGGCAAAGATTATCTCCAAATTATACTTCCTGAATGGAAAAACCATCTATTACCAATAGAAGGTGTACAATTCAGTAGTGCCAGTAACAATATGTACCCCTTGGGCATATTGGACACTAATATTGTATTCCCACATCCAGCAGGAAGTGTAAGAATGAAGACTGAGATTGTAGTAATGAATGATTGCACATCTCAGCACATCATTCTTGGAAATGATTACTTAAATATTTATGGTATTGATATAAATAACCATAAAGACAGATATTTCACAATTGGAGATAACAAAAGGCAAAAATTTGCTTTCTCCAATATGCCAAAACAGATATCTGTAGTATCTTCTGTAAAAGATACTTACAAAGATGAATTTGTGTCTAAACAACTTGTTGAAGCACAAATTAATCCATCATTGTCACCAAAGATGAGGAATGAACTTATTGATGTATTATATACATACAATAATGCATTTGCATCTGATAATGAACCATTAGGCGCTATAAGGGGACATGAAATTGATATTACTCTTAATATTGATAGACCATATCCTCCAGTACTTAGAAGACCAGCTTATCCAGCCAGTCCCAGAGCTAGAGAAGCCTTGGAAAAACATATCCAAGAGTTGATCCAACTTGGTGTGCTAAGGAAAGTAGGCCATAATGAAGAAGTTGAAGTGACAACACCTGTTATTATTTCATGGCATAATGATAAGTCAAGAATGGTTGGAGATTTTAGAGCTTTGAATACCTACACAGTTCCAGATAGGTATCCAATCCCTAGAATCCAAGAAACCTTGACTCAATTGTCTAAAGCCAAGTATATAACATCAATGGATGCATTAAAAGGCTTCCATCAAAATGTTTTGACGCCTAAAGCTAGGAAATTACTTAGAATTATCACTCACTGTGGCATTTTTGAGTATCTTAGAATGCCATTTGGCATTAAAAATGCTCCATCTCATTATCAAAGAATGATGAATACCATCTTCCCCACAGAATTGTCTGAAGGATGGCTTATTGTTTATATTGATGATATTATTATATGTTCTGACTCATGGTCTTTGCACCTTGAAAGACTTGCAAGAGTACTTCATAAAGTTGCAGAAGTGAACATGAAAATTTCACTTAAGAAATGCAATTTTGGTTTTGAAGAACTCAAAGCATTAGGACATGTTGTTTCTGGTTTGAGCTTGGGTATTGACAAGAATAAAGTAGCAGCAGTGTTACTTAAGCCAATAACCCAGAATAAAAAAGAAATGATGTCTTTTCTTGGATTTGCTAGTTACTATAGGCAACACTTGAAAGATTTTGCAATTCTAGCCAAGTCACTTTATAGAATCTGTGATCAACAGACTGTATTTGAAGTGACACAGGAAAGAATTAAAGCTTATGAGAAGATAAAGAAAGCCCTTACAGAAGCACCTTTACTCCTCATGCCTGACTGGAATATTCCTTTTAAATTGTACATTGATGCATGTGGAGATGGATTAGGGGCAGCCCTACACCAAGTCCAAATTATTGATGACAAACCTACAGAAGGACCAGTTTGTTATATCTCAAGACAAATCAAACCAACAGAAGCCAGATATGGTGCAAGCCAAATGGAGTGCTTATGTTTGGTATGGGCACTTGAGAAATTACACTATTACCTTGATGGCAGTGTTTTTGAAGTGATAACTGACTGTAATGCCGTGAAATCACTTCTTAACATGAAAACTCCCAACAGACATATGTTGAGATGGCAAATAGCCATTCAAGAATATAGAGGAAACATGATTATAGTTCATAAAGCAGGAAACATTCACAAAAATGCTGATGGACTTAGTAGATGGGCTTTAGCCAACACCCCTGATAACCCAGCTTATGTACCTTTGGAAGCTGAACCACAGATTCCAATTGAAGGGATTAACATAACTGATATTGGGACTGAATTCTTTGAAGAGGTCAGAGAGTCTTATAAACAAGACAAGAATTGCCATATCTTGACTTCTTTATTGGATAAAGACTGCAAAGACACATCTTTGGTTAATACACTAGATGAAGTTTGGAAAAATTCCTATTCTGAAGGAAGATTTCACTTGTTTGATGGAATTATTTACCATAGAACAAAACATTCTTGTGTAATGACACTATGTAGTAGGTTGCTCATCAATACCATTCTTCATGAATGCCATGATAGCATTTACTCTGGACACCTATCAGAAGACAGAACACTTGAAAAGGTGAAGAACTGTGCATGGTGGCCATCTTGGAGAAAAGAAACCATTGAATATTGCCATACCTGTGATAGATGCCAAAAGGCAAACAGGAGTACAGGCAAGAAATTTGGATTGATGATCCATATTCAAGAACCAAAATCCCCTTGGGAAGTTGTTCACATGGATTGGGTCACAGCACTTCCTCCAAGTGGTGACAAAAGTTATAATGCTTGTTTAGTCATTGTAGACAGATATAGCAAAACTCCCATATTCTTACCATGTCATAAAGATGACACTGCTATGGATACAGCTCTTCTTTTATGGAGTAGAGTTATTTCTCATACAGGGTTATTTAAGAATATCATAAGTGACAGAGACCCCAAGTTCACATCTGCACTTTGGACCAATCTTCATAGATTGTTTGGGACTAAGTTATCATTCTCTACAGCATATCACCCTCAAACAGATGGGCTAGCAGAGAGGATGATTCAGAATTTAGAAGACATGATCAGGAGATTTTGTGCTTATGGATTAGAATTTAAAGACTCAGATGGCTTTACCCATGACTGGTGCACTCTGATACCTGCATTAGAATTGGCATACAAGACATCAGTCCATTCTTCCACAGGACAAACTCCTGCTATGTTAGAAAAAGGATGGAATCCAGGACTCCCAGCAGACACACTGAGGAAAGACTTGATTGAGATTCATCCTACAGCTTCCAGCTTCAAATTAATGCTTGATAAAGTAAAATACCATGCAAAACAGAGTATGGATGATGCTTTTGATTATGCAAAACAGAAGTGGGACAAAAGTCATAAAGTACCAGACTTCAAAGTAGGGGACTTAGTTCTAGTTTCAACCTTGAATTTTAATAATATCAAAGGCCCAAAGAAACTTAAAGATTCTTATGTAGGACCTTTTGTTATTGTTGCCTTACATGGAACCAATGCAGTTCAAGTAGAATTGAGTGGTGAATTGGAAAATAAACACCCCACATTTACAGTCAGCTTGATAAAACCTTATCAACCAGCTGACAAAGAATTGTTTCCTTTAAGGAACCCAACTCCTTTAACTGTGCCCCCTGTGGAACAGAATGAAGACAGAAAGATAAAGAAAGTCATTAAAGAAAGGAGACTTAGGGGTAAAAATCAAAGAGAATATCTTGTCAGATATAGAAATCCAGTACATGAAGATGAATGGATGGCAGAATCAGAAATACCTGACTCAGATAAACTCTTAAGAAGATTTAGACATGAAAGAAGGCCACAAGCCTGAATATGTCTATAAATGTGCTTTAAATTACTTGATATGAGTAATGTGAAGAGGATGGACAGTGGACATTAACCCCCTTTGGGGCCTTATTCTTTTATCACTAATAAAATTGTAGTACAATTTTATCTTTTGGTGGGAGGGAATGTGAGCCTTGAGGTATATCTTACATACCCAAATAGGCCACAATTATCTTAAAAAGAAATTTTGAATTATGCAAAACTCATAAGTCATGCATATATCCAAAATTCATCATTTTCAATTTCAGAAAAGATGAATAACTTTTTATTGAGTAAGTAAATCCATGGATTTAAGACCAGATTTGGATTCTACACAAAAATTCACCTAGGGTAGCTCCATAGAGTGAATAAGCTCAATTTAAGTATTTGAGGTGGTAAAATGGAAAATACTTCAATACCACATCATTAATACCACATAAAAGATCCGTGAAAATTTTTGTTTTTCTTGATTTTTAGCCAAAATAATGGGAAAGTGAGAAATCCCATGTTACATATACACTAAGAATAGTGTTATGCATGTTTTGAGCACTTAATATCATGGTATTCTTACATGGACTTTTGGTACACCCATAGTGGATATCTCACTTTAAGCTTAAATTACTATTTTGACGTAAAAATTAGGCAAGGGGGACAAAAGACATCAAAGAGAGCCAGGGTACCCAACTTCTGAGGCCTCAGAGGCGTGGATAGCTCCAGAGCATGGAACCATGGCTCATCTTGGCCCAATTGGTAAACTAAAACTCTTTGGGAACTTGGTTACCAAGTTACACCTACTGTAATCATAAGAAAAATAGCAAATAACCTGCTATTTTGACGTGCCAAGGAGGTAATGAGCTACTTAGAATCCTGTAACCACGTCAATTCTTGATGACTTTCCATGACTAGAACCTAAAAGAGTAATTAAACCCTTTTGGGATCCATATTCATTGATTTACCTCATAGCAACCAGCAAAATACTGCTATTTGCAATTCTATGTAGAAATGAGGTAAAAACTTCAAAAATTCATTAAAAATACAATTCTTAATGAATCCTTCTGAAAATTTCAGGACCAATGAAGAGCTGTATTATCTATGGTACAACGAAAAAGAATTATGGTTTTACTAGTAAAATTAAAAGCTTTACTTACAGTCCATTTTTGACCATTCTACGTGAAACACTGAATCTTCAAAAATTCACAGTAATTACAACCTGTGATGAAATTGGCAATAACATTGATAACTTTGAGAAATCAATGATTATTTTAGAATAAAAGAAGATTTACAGATTTTACTCCTTTTATTCTTAACCATATTGGGGTTGGTAGTCACGTAAAAGCATTAATTAAGTAATTATGATAATCTTACGTGACAACAGATGATGCAATCATTAATCCAAAAGGGTTTATTGTTTTCTCACTCACTGGCTTTTCATTTTGCTCCATGGCACGCCTCTGTGAGCTGTTGTTGACTTAAAAGAAGCCTCTTCTTGCTGTTTTTTCCTCATCATCATCTTATCAATTTATTAAATCATTATTACCAACAAGTAAGTATTAGTTAAAGCTATTCTTAAGTGTTTTAAATCTTTCAAAATCATCCAGAAAGACGTGAAATCATAGAATCCAACTATATTTTGTTGTAATACTGTTATAAATCCTTTTGATCCCTTAAATCCACAATTCCACGTCAAATTTCTCTACTCTTACCTATCAATAAGTTCTTTGGAGTATTAGTGAGTCATTTATTCTTAATTCTTAAAGTTTTTCTCTAGTAATAGTTTTCTTCAAGAATTATCTTTATAATTATTCTTGCAAAAGATAATTATATATTAAAATAATTTTATTATTTTAATAAAGAAGTTTTTATTATTAAATTCTTCTTGTAATTGATTCTTGTAGACAATTACTTGCTCACTGTTAAAATCACTAGTAGTGCTTAACACGTGAAAGAAATAATTTTTATTATTTAATTGTGGTTATAATAATATTTTATTATTATATTTCATAAGAACAGACATAGTACTGTTGATTAATATTAATATTATCATCAGTTTCATAGTCACATCTTACATAGGGTGTTCTACCCAAAACCACTTATTTTTTATGTTATTGGAAGATTTAAGAATCTCACAGTACCAATGTAACTTTTTTAACATTTTTTTAAAATTGTTAAATTTAAGCTTAATTAAGCTTAAATTTAAAGTTGCATAAGGTTTATGCAAACTTACCAAAATTTTAGTTAAAATTGAGGTGTGGTGTATATTTACTGAATTGGCTAAGGATTTGCCATAAAGAATGTAAATCCTGCGTGAGCTCAATTTAAAAGGGTTTAAGGCCATAGTATGGCTTTAAATAAATAAAAGGGCAAAATCCACGCAGAAAGGTGGGACAAAGGAAAAAGACCAAATAGAGCTGGGGTACCCAGCTTTTTGGATCTGCAAGGATTCAATTAAGGTTGTCCACCTGTATTGGAGGATTTTCAACCTTATTTAAACTTTAAGATTAGACCTTGATCCAACCTTAAGGTTTAAACTGGTTTTATCCCAAATTGGACAGGAATTTCAAGCTGCCAAAGGGTAAATCCCAATATGCAGGCTTGAAATCAAGGTTTTAGGAACTGTCAGAGCTTAATTAAGCTTAAAAACCTTAAATAAGCTTAAAACTTTGAAGTTTCAAGCATTAAAACCTTATCAAAACTTAAGGTTTGGTGTGTTTTGCGATTTTACGTGGAAAAATAGCAATAACTTCAAAAATTCATTAAAAATCCAATTCTTAATGGATTTGCTTGATAATTTCACACAACTTAGAATTTAATATTATCAATATATAAATTAAATTTTAAGTATCTTTTAGAAATAAATTTTCTGGGTAATTAGCCTGGAAATTTACTCTTTTAATTAAACTCAAAGAAAATTATGATTTCTTTAAAAATTAATTAAAAATTGAGTTTAAGAGATTTTTGCTTGAAACTCTAATTTTAAGTTTTTCATGTGATGAACTTTAATATAAATAACCTTATTTTATATTAAAACTTAAAATAGTTAAACTAAATGAGGATTAAGGTTACTTGGAGTTAAGAATAACACTGGTAACTTTAAATTGGAAGTAAAAATAAGTTGCCTTAAGTTAAGAACTTTATTTTTAAGCATGGTTTTTCAGTTTTGACCTGAGCACGCCCTCTACATCCATTATGAATCATGAGAGCAGCTCTGAAGACATAAAAAGAGTCTTTTCATCACTGTTTTTGTCCATCATTCATTATCAATCCAATCATATTAGACATTTAAACAGGTAAAGTTTTATTATTTATAAAATCTTATTATTAAAGTAATTCTTAAGTTATTTTATTCTTTATTTATTGTAAATTAAAGAATTGAAGTCATAGAATTCAGATTATTGTTGTAATCACCAATAATATATTTTATTATATAAAATTATCTTCTTAAATATCTTTTAAAATCCACAAATTCCTCTCAAAAACTCTTTAATCATAATTTATATTATAAAAAGTTGTTTTATCTTTAAATTTATTGATTTTTGACGTGTTTTTAACTTATAATTATTATTTAATATTATAACTGTTGTTGTTTGACTTATTATATTAAATAAATCTTATAAGTAAGTTTTCTCTAAAAATTCTAGATTTTTTTGTCTAGTATTAGTTTTTTTATATATAGAATTTTCTCTATAAGAATTATTTCTGCACAGTGTGTGTTCTAATTCTTTTATAAATAATATTTATATTATTTATAAGTGGTTAAATATTTATATTTTCCACGTGTAATTGTCTCATTAAGAGCTTTACACTTCTTATTGTTATAACTGTCAGTGACTATACAATAATAGAATAATTATAATTTATTATAATTATTATATTTTTCTTTATTATTATATTATTATAATAATAATTAAATTTATTCTTTTTATATATAATTATTTCTAATAATTATATTTAAATTTGTGGTTATAATATTTTATTATATTATATTTTTCTACTGAGGACAGTCATAGTACTCTTGGTATTGTTACTATTATCAAGAGTTTCATAGACAAACCTTACAGTCTCCCTTGGAGCTAGAGTACCTTTTCCCCCCCAGAATCAATCTTTCCAATTGATTTTTTCTTTAATTCCTCATCATGTAATACACTTGTAATTTACACATACAATTAAACTTAGTTTTAAAGTACACAACTGTAATAATTTATACCTCATGTTTAAAGTACAGTTCACTCACATAACACATGCACTCATTTTGACATTTCAATTGAAAATAATTCAATTCCTCATAACTTCTAAGCTACACACAACACCTCAATTTCAAAACAAAAATTGATGGTGAAAGCCACATGTGGTGTGAATTAAATTAAGGTATTGAGTATTTTCAACTTTTGTACAGAAAAGACCAAAAACTTAAATTAAGCTTATTTAGAGTTGAGTTACAGAAATTTTACCCAGAGGTGACCCCACCTTATTTTTTATGAGGAATCCAATGGTGAAGTAATTTTCTTAAGTTTATTTATTGGATAAAAAGCTATGATATATTTTATGTAACATTTTACCAAAAATATTTTAATTTCATTCATTTTATTCAAAATTCATTTTTACTTAATTTTTTCAAGTAAAAATGCAATTTCACAATTTTAAAATTTAATGTAATTTTCATTTTGGATTATAATTCAATTTCTATTTTTGTATAGAAATTTGTATTTATATTTTAATTTTTGTTTTGAAAATATAAATAAATTTATTTTATTTATATTTATATCTTATTTTGTTATTTGTGGTCTTTTGGGTATATGAAAATACCTCTAAGGCTCACATTCATGGATGGCTCAAGATGGGATCAGATGGAATACACTCAACAGTGTAATAAAGATATAATTTCCAATGAAAGAAATATAAGAAATCAGCAACAAAATAATAAAAGAGTGAACCACAAACAAGTCCAAGCCAACTGTTTCAACCTGTCAGAAAGAAAGGGAAGTGCTAATAAGGATATGGCTACCACAACTCTACTGAACAGGAATGGAAAATTTAAATATCAAGCTAAATCCAATAAATATACCACTTCAAAATAAGAATACTAATATTCATTGAATAATAAATCAAATATATCAAGTAACTGGGGAAACATCCCCAGGGGGAGAAAGAGGGGCTGGTATATGTGAGAATCCACCAGCCCTCATCCAAATAGTGAGTTTTCTTGAGAGGAATTTCAATTTGAATTTATTTGGACTATACAGCCCCTGTATATATGTAAAGTTTCTGTAAAAGAGGTGCAGTGGAGTTGGGTAATCATACAGTTTCAGGTTTGTGAATCCAAGACTTTAGTTGGAATATCCAGCCTATACAAGTGTTGACAGGCTATATTGATGAACCAAGCTTTATGCATGTTTCAGCAAGAATATTTTCTGAAACTGATTACTGATACATATACTGGATTTTCTGGTTTGATGATTTTGAGTGGCTTTATGGTTTAATACCCTTACCCCTAATAGTGGCTGTGACAGCCACATAGAAAATGAGGTAAAACTTAAAATATTCATTAAAAATACAATTATCAATAAATTCTTCTGAAGCTTTCAGTACCAATGGATAAAGGGAGAATATACACTAAAACAAAATATGATTATCTCTACATAATTCAAATTGAAAGTTTTAATTACAGTCCATTTTTGATGATTCCACATGAAACTTGTAATCTTCATATATTCACATAAGATACAATCTTTGATCAAATTTCTAATAAAATTGATGACTTTTATTGAAGAATATTTCTTTGGAATAAGAGAAGATTTAAATTTATTACTACTTTATTTTATTAATAATAAATGCGTTGGTAGCCATGTAAAATGACTTTATGAATTAATTATGATAATCTTACATGACTACAAGTGGTGTAGTCAATAAATAAATCAAGGTAACTGTCTTCTTAATAATATTTTTCCAGTTTTCTCCATAAAAGCTTCTGTGAGCCTTTACAGACTTAAAACAAGCCTACTAATTCTTTTTTTCCAGCTATCATCTTATCATTAAGCTTAATCATTCATACTGTCAGTAAGTATTAGCTGAAATCATTCTTAATAATTTTCATCTTTCAAAATTAATCAAAAAACATCAAATCAAGAAATATTTATATTTCAGCAATAAATTAAAATTGCTGTATTACTGCTTTAAATCACCTTTTATTCTATAAATCCACAAAAGATCCATAAAATCACTCTACGAGAGCTTTTCAACATATTTTTGGAGTAATATTGAGTGATTCATTCAATTATTCAAGCTTTTAATCAATTTCTATAGCTTTCTTCAACAACTCACAATAATTATTGATCAAAATAATTTCAAGTTTTATTATTAAGTCTACCTGTAATTTATTCTAGTAGAAAATTTCTGCTTACTGTTATCATCACTGATAGTGTGTAGAAAGTAAAGGAAATGATTAATAAATTAATTTATCTTTTTTGGTTATAATTGATTTATTGATTATATTTCATAATAGCAGTAATATCAATCTTGATTAATAGTAAAATTATCAAGAGTTTCATAGACAAATCTTACATTAACTTCCTCACACCTGTTTCAATCCACTAAAACAACCAGCTCAACATAACTTACAAGAGAATTCTACTTTGTGAAGAACCTGGTGAGATAGAATAAGACCTATTTAAAATGGACCAAATTTTGCAAGAGACTAGAAGGGTTTTTGCTCAATCATATGGACCTAGTATGTAAGGGACTGAACCTGTGTCCTTGGGAGGGATTGTAATCATATATATGCAAATAGAGAAAGGCCACAAGTTGGCCATGTCATCCTCATGTAATCATACTATAAATACTTTTTACTTTGCCCTCCAATGTGAATATCTATTTTTACTACAGAAACCAAAATACTATACTACTAACCAAGCCTGTATCCCACCAGTATTACAGCCCATTTTGGCCAATTGGTATCCTGTACTGTGGCCCCCCAGTGTTTTTTTATAATATTGCAGCCCTGGAACCAGCCATTTTTAAATTTCCAATACCAGGAGGGGTCTCCAGGGGTATTAAATATTCTTCCTTTCCTTTTTATTATATTTTCTACTTCTTTTTCAAACCTTTCTCATTTTTAAGAACTTACCCTCCTCTCACATCTTTTTTGGGAATTTTTCCCTTCTTCCACCATTTAATTTTCATTTACTTATTCTTTTTATCAATTATTTCCTCCTCCAACTGTTTTCTCATCAAATATGTGCATCTACTACCTATTTAAAGCATTCATTTTTGATATAGTCATCAACAACACCTCCATCCTCACATGACACTACAACAAGAAAAAACGTATGAACCACTCATGGCCCTATAGGCTAACTACTCTCAAAAGCCAAATTTTTATGGGTTTGGATTTATTGAATCCAATTTTATGAGACTCATCAAGAGTTTGACGTACTCTAAATTTGGAACACCAAAAAGGAATAGACTCAAGCATGATCCAATTGGAAGTACCAAGGCAATGTCTGATCCTTCAATGTTTTCCATCAGTTAAAATACCCAAATAAGAGTAAATTTATGGATTTTGTATTACTTGATGGGTACTCTACCATCTTTGATTCCAAGAAATTAAGTAGTTTTATAATTGAGCTATATTTCATACCTTTTTACTAACACATTATTCACAGATTCTCTCTTTGGAAGACCTCAAAACATGTAATGTTTGTGTATGAAGCTTTTGATAATAGTAGCAAATACCAAGAGTACTATGCCTTTCCTCAGTAGAAAGTATGATATAATAAGATATTTTAACCACAAATTTGATATAATTACTAAAAAGCATTATATCAATTGAAATTTGATCATTATCCAATAATTTAATAATAGTAAAAAACTTGATAATTATAAAAATTATAATTCTTCTACTATTGTGATAGTCCCTGACAATTATGACAATAAGAAGTGTAAAGCTCTTAATGAGAAAATTATTCAGCTAAAATAATAATAGTCTCATAGAAAAATTCTACGTAAAAAACTAATAATAGATAAAAAAAGAAATAGAATTTTAGAGAAAACTCACTTATAATATTTATTTAATACAACAAGTCAAAAAACAGCAGTTATTATATGAAATAATGTTTATATGTTAAAGAAACCCCAAAAATCAATATTATAACAGATAAAAACAACTTCTTCATGATAAAATAATATTGAAGAGTTCTTAAGAGGAATTTGTGAATTTAAAAAAGACATTTAAGACAATAATTTTATATAATAAAATATCTTATCGGTGCTTACAGAAATAATCTGATTTCTATTATTTCAATTATTTGAATTAATATTAATAAAGAATAAAATACTAAAGAAAATACTCTAATAATAAGATTTTATATTTCATAAAATATTATTTTTTTAAAATGGCTAATTGATTGGAAGGACAATTGGTTATTGGCAAAAACAGTAATGTGTAGGCTCTTTTTATTCCTGCAGAGCATCTCTCATGATTCGTAATAGATACAGAGGTCATTAATAGGTCAAACCTGAAAAACAATGCTTAAAAATAAGGCTCTTAACTTAAGGTAACATATTTTTAATGCCAATTTAAGGTTACCAGTGTTATTCTCAACTCCAATGAAATTTAAACCTCTTTTGGATTCATTATTTTGAGTTTTAATATAAAGTAAGTTTATTTATATTGAATTTAATTGAATGAAGAAATTAAAAATTAAGCTTCAAGCGAAAATCTCTTAAACTGAATTTTGAATGAATTTTTGAGGAAATCTTGATTTTCTTTAAGAATAATTAAAATTGTTAATTTCAAGGCTAATTAGAAATTAAACCTGTTTAAAAAAGATACTTAGATTTTGATGTATACACAGATAACATTAATTTGTAATCTGTGTGACATCTCAAGAGAATAAATTAAGAATTGGATGGTTAATGAATTTTGCAAGTTATTGCTATTTTTCCACTTAAAATAGAAATACACATCAAACCTTAACTTTTGATAAGGTTTTGATACTTTCAAATTTGAATTTTTACTTTTATTTAAGCTTTTTGATCTTAATTAAGCTTTGAAAGTTCTTAAAACCTTGATTTCAAGCTTTCATATTGCTATTTACCCTTTGGCAACTTGAAATTCCTGTTCAAATTGGGATAAAACCAGTTTAAACTTTAAGTTTGGATCAAATTCTAATCTTAAAGTTTAAATAAGGCTTAAAATCCACCAATACAGGTGTTAAGCTTTAATTGGATCCTTGAAGACCCAAAAAGCTGGGTACCCCAGCTCTGTTTGGTCTTTTTCCTTTGTACCACCTTTTTGCGTGGATTTTGCCCTTTTAGTTATTTAAAGCCATACTATGGCCTTAAACTCCTCTAAATTGCGCTCACACAGGATTTACATTCTAAATGGAAAATCCTTAGCAAAGTCATTAAATATATAAAACACCTCAATTTTAACTAAAGAAATAATCATTTTTGGGTATAACACCCTATGGGTCTACCATAGGTTATTTTTTGGTGTATAATACAAAATTTACATGATAATTATAGCTTTGTTTATTAAAAAGAATTATACTTAATTTTTGTTATTTTTCATTTTAAACCCAATTTATATGTCTTTTCAAGACTAAATTGATTGCATAAAGAGTTATTTGTGGCCTTATGGTATGTCATCCATATCTCACATGCTCACGAAACAGCTCTAATTTACTTTGTGTTCAAATTTTATCTGGAATCCTTAATTACCAAATCAAAAGCCTTCCATTATCTACTTGAGCCATGAAATCCAAGTTCCTTGAAAATTAGGATTGTTTGTGCAGCACTCACAGCCATCTTACAAATTCTTTCTTTTTCATCAAGGAAAAATTCACTTAATCTTGGGTCAAAATCATGAGTTAGTTTCATTCAGGACTGAAGCTTTGGCCAACCCCTATGTCACTTCTTACTTGGAAGTGATGGAAAATTTAACTCAAAAATAACCTAATCTATTATCAACATTGCTGGTCTTGATCCCAATTGAATGTAAGTTACTATTGCTAATGTCCTTCATAATTGCTCCTAACATAAAAAACTTTGAATGCCCTCACTCAGGTGGTACTATTTCTGAATGTTTCATTAGTATTATTAAACCATACTCTCTGGAAATTGGGATTGTATCTCTTACCACCAAAGGCTCAACTGTCAATATGAGAATGTACCAATGAAATTTAGTAAATTAACTCAACCTTTTATTCCAAAGCCCACACCTTTGGGTACCTGGTGCATAAACTCCACCTGGAAGCATGTGATGGAATTAATTCCCTGGCAAGCAATGGAGGCACAACTGCCACCAAAACTGAGCATTCTGAGGCAGCTGGTCCAATTCATATTGTAGGTATGATCAATCTACCATATGGTATTGAAATGAATTATCAATCAATCATTTCAAAAATTGTCCTATTTGCTCTGTACCTCATTCAAAGTCCACAAATGTCACAGGGGCTCTTATGGAAGCAAGAGGGCCTGGCACTCAGGAATCAAGAACTCACTTGGAGGGCTCCAAAAGATGATAAGAAATACTATGGAATAAATTTTCTTAAGCAGGAATAAGAGAAAGGACAAATATGCCAAAGATAACAAAGAATAAAAAGAATGAAGCCAGAGGCCAAAATAAAAGGAAGCCAAAAGCCAAGAAGCCAACCAAGTGAATCCTCAATTCACTGTTTCAACCTGCCAGAAAGAACAATGGAATTAGTAAAGGATATGACCACCAATATCCACTGACAGGCAAAGAAAGAAAGAGAAAAAGGTGCTAATGACTGACTTAATATTATCAGTATTAACTTTAATAATGTAAAAGAAAATAAGGATAAAGAATAAATCCAATATATTAATTAACTGGGGAAAAAGTCCCCAGGTGCTGAAAGGTGGCCAGTATATGTGAAAAACTGAAAGATTGATCCTGAAGGTGGATCACCGGCTGTATTGTCCAAATCGGGCCAATACAATTCTGGCCATCTTGAAATTGAATTGTGTGATTGAATTCCCACAGTGAAATATGAATTGACCCGATTGGGCCAAGTACATACAGGTTGATGGATTGCCGCCTGTATGAACCAATTGAGTTGTCCAAGGAGTATTGAAACACTTGAATGCCTTGACAACTGATTGAAATGATGGAATACCTCTGAGAATGAACCTTGGAAGAATCCTGAATGAGAGTACCAACCCAACTCCTGCATAGCCAGGTGGTTGGAGTCCTTGAATGGTCTTCTGCTTGCCGCCATGGATTACCAAACTGATGAGTCCAAAAGTCCTCCTTTAAAATGGGTGTTGGACTTTGGTGCCTTGAGTTGAGAAAGTGGAATTGAGTCCTGAAAACGTCACCATTGAATTGCTGAGCAAAAATGGTGCATAATGGTATATAACACCATATATGCACCACTCCTGCAACCTTGAGTACGGGGTGCATGGAGGAATGGAAGAATCTTCCTTAAGTGGAGGGAAAAGCTTGATGAACTGATTTGGTGGCCCCTGGTGGTTGCCAGAGGCCATGACAGAGATATTGGTCCATAGTGGTCCATGGCCAAAAACGAGTCCTACGTGATTTATGGCCAAAAGGGTGTCCAAGGCGTTTTTGGCCAATTTTGGCTCAGGTGGGCCCAGATGTGGTTTGGGACCCACCTGGCCTTGGGGGCTAGGTGGTTGCCCCCTTTGGCCCCTTTTTGCCTCATTGGATTAGGCCAAAAGGGGCCTAAAAAGCCTGCGGACCGCGGTACGTGGCCCACGGACCGTAGGGGGCCATTTAGGCCCAAGACCCCCTAATGAAAAGGGGGGGCCTGGAGACCCCTAGAAGACAAAAAGGACCCCCCAGGCCCAAAATCAATGATGAAGGCCTGGGGGTTGGTGAGGTGTGAATTGGCCAGGAGGGCCAATGGGAGCAGGATATGGCCATTGGGATGGGTTGTGGCGTAAGAGCCATTGAACACCCAAAAAAGGGGCCAATGGGCCATAAATGATATGACGTGGCCAATTGGCCCCAGCTTGGCTCCAGGTTGGATTGCCGCAACCATCAAGGAGGAGGGTCAAACTCGTGGTTGTGACAACAAAGATATGTGAAGTTTTTAGCCACTTTCAAGCTCATTTATGAGAAAGAAAAGGAAATAAATTCAAATAGACTATTATTTTATGTGGTAACCAGATAGAATTATACATATTAAATGCATTTATTTAAGTTTTGTCTATGAAGCTCTTGATAATAGTAACAAATATCAAGAGTACTATTATGTCACAACCATGACAATTACCCTCCTGGACTCCATATGGTATATCAGTACCATATCAATCTTATGGCAATTTGGCCATATCCATAATCACTGGCCAAATTGGCCCTCTCATCTTTTCTGGCCTTTTAAGGTCATTTCACTCCTGGGTCCAACTTGGCCCCTTCACCATCATCAGGCCTTTCCAGGCCATTCTCTGCTTTTGGGCACTTTTGGGTATTTTCCAGTCAACAGGGAAAATACAGCTCAAAATCCTGTATTTGCCTTTTTAAGCTTTAAATACACTTTTGCACATTTTTGTGAAATTTTGTGCACTTTTGCCCATTTGGCTGTAATCAGTCCTTTCATGCCATTTTCCCATTTAATATGGGAAATACATCGGAAAGGCCATATCAGGCCTTTTGAGGCTTAATTTCCAGTTTTGCGCATTTGTCCGCACTTTGCGCAAATACAGTTTTCAAGATGTATAAGCTGTATTTGTCCAATACACCCAGAAACACCTGGTCACCTCTGAAGTCACCCAAAAACCAATTTTCACTCTCATCCTCCTGAATTCACTCACAAAGACCTTTGCCCACTTTCACCCTTCAGCAACTCAAATTGTCATAAATGGTGTTATACACCATTCTGAACCTTTTTTCACCAGAAATCCAATGGTGTCAATATCAGAGGGCTAATTCAACATTCCATAAGTCACCAAAGTGTCATGTCATCCAGAGGACCCATAAAGGCTCAAGTGCAGGTGTAATTTCTCAAAGACCAATGACGCCATCAGGAATTCATTGATTATTGTCACTTCAAGTATTCCCTCCAAGGGAATACTGTCAATTCATTGCCAAGGCGTATTCAAGAGGCAGTTCCAAACAAGTTATCAAGTGTCAATTTTCCATCAATCCAACTTGGCAACTACATTCATTTCAATACATTGTGTATTAATCAAGACCTGTGTTTCAATAATACATCATGGGAAAATCATTCAACACAGTTCATTTCCCAATCTGGAAAGGTAAACACTCCATTAGACAACAAATAAAGCTTCCAGTATTCAATACAGGACCATTGCTATCCTGAAGGAGTCAAGCTCTCAGCTTTTCACATATACCATCCTCCTTTGACCCTGGGGGTTTTCCTCCAGTTAATTGATATATTTTTATTTTATTTTATCTTTATTTATCTTACCATTTTTGTTAAGTTGTTCCTGATATTATCACGTCCGTCATTTAGCACCTTTTCTCTTTTCTCTCTTTGCCTGTCAATGGATATTTGGTGGTCATATCCTTACTAATTCCATTGTTAATTTTGGCAGGTTGAAACAGTGATTAAGGACTTACTTGGTTGGCTCTTTACCCATTTGGCTTCTCATTTCTCTTATTGCATCTCATCCTTGTACTTGCATTCTTCTTAGAGAAATTCAACTCTTTATTTTTGTTTTATTTATTCTTTTGGAGTCTTCCAAGTGAGCTCCCTGATTGCTGAGTGCCAGGCCACTCTTGTTTTTCTGTCCAAGAGCCCCTGTGACATTATATTAATTAACTCATAATTTTTTTTCATTCTGTTCATTCTTTCTTTATAATTTCATTCACTCATTTCATTGATATTATGACTCTCTAATTCTTATGAGCCTTATGATTTGTTGTCACCTCTCAATTTTCTCTCATTCATTCTTCATTTTTAAAATTGATAGCTGACCCAATTTTATTTTTGTTTCTCTTTTTAAAATCTTATCTCAAACATCGAATTTTAATTCATTCATAATTCAGGCATAATATTAATTTTGATTTTATTTTCAAATTTTTCATCAAGTTATTCAGACACATGCTTCACATCAAGATTCACATTTGATTTTTTAAGAAGAACTCACTTTATTTTGATTTGATTGATTGATTTGACATAAATTGATATTGACCTCAAGAAAATTGATTGACCTGAAGATTGGATTTATTTTGCTGATTTTTCACATCAAGTATTTGACATAAATTGATTTATCCTCAAGAATTCATTTTGATTTTGATTTATTTGACATATTCACTTCAAGTTTTTCTTTGATATTTAATTCATTGATTTACCTGAAGATCTCATTTTTATTTTTTGATTTTGACTTTTGACTTCAAGCTTTATTTCAAATTGCCTCAAGTTTTCCTCTTCAAATATTGATTATTGTTCATTTTGTTTAATTTTTATTCTGATATCATGCCCATCAAACACTCACCTTCTGTAAGGCAGACAAGATCTCAGGCCAGAACTAAAGCTGTTCTTACTCCAACTCCAAGAGCTCCTCTTGATTGCACCCCAGCAATTCCTCAACTGAGGGCCCATTTAGACAGAGTACCAAATTTGGAAGTACCAGCATCATCCAGGAAGGAAGGAAGAGTGCCAAGAAGATCAAGCTCATTCTCAGGAGTAGTTGGCAGATTCCCGGGACTTCCAAGGACAGCTCTCACAGGTCCAGGTGATGATGTTGAAGAGGAGGAAGGACATTCTGTGGAAGAGGAAGATTCTGATGGTACTGAAGGTGTCCCTGCTCCTGTGGGGCATTCCAAGGTACTGGAGGGCCAACTCTAGCCAAGTGTAATCAGTCTGTCTCTCATCAGTATGAACCATCTTTATTAGGCATCATTCAGCAAATGACTCAAATTATTGCCAACATTCAAGCAGCTTTATCCTCTGAAGCATCAAGACCACCAGCCTTCAAGACTCCATCTATGAAAGCACCATAATGCTTTGATGGGACTCAGCCCTTCAAAGTTAAAAGTTTCATTCAGTCTTGTCAATTGATTTTCAGAATGATCCGGAAAATTTCTCTCAAGACAGAAAGAAAGCTCTCTATACCACTTCACTTCTCATTGGCAGGGCTGCAAAATGGATTGAGCCTTATCTTTCCAATCTCACCAATAAAGACTCAAATCACCTTCTCAATTCTTGGAAATTATTTGAATCTCAACTCTATAATTTATTTAGGGACCCAAATGAAGTCAGAAAAGCTGAAGCAGACCTGGATTCTCTAAGAATGAAAGAAGGTGGCCATGTTTCTTTATACATAGCCAATTTCAGAAGTTTGGCTTCAAGAATTGGAGATTGGGGTGAAAGGGCTCTTATTCATCATTTCAGGAAGGGATTGCCATCCAGTATTTTGGATCAATTGGCCTCCCATCCTTCAATAATTGACTCTCTTCAATACTTAATGGATGTTACCCTGGAGCTTGATACCAGGTACCATGAAAGGAAAAAGGAAAAGAGTAATCATAAAAAGAAGAAGCCAGAAACCTTGAAGTCAAATTCTTCTCATCATCAAAATTCTTCAATCTCAAGTCAAAAGAAGAAGAAGAATTTTCATCCTCAAAAAAGGAACAAGCCCCATTTGTCCTTGCCTAATAAGGACTTCAAGTTTTGGGCTCTGAAAAATAAAGAAGAATCAAGGAGGGCTTATGTACCTATTGTGATGGGAAGCATAGTCTTGATTCCTGTTTCAAAAGGCCTCAAAACCAGCTTGCCCAACCATCAGGAAAATTTCTCAGACAGGGAAAAGCCTGAGTAAAGATCATGATGTGTTCAATGGTCTTCACTGTTTTCCATCCAGAGCACAATTGTGAATTCCAAATACTGGTGTCAAAGATTCTCTTAAATTTTTTGTTTTTTCTTCTTTCTCTGATGTGTTTTACATTACTCTCATTGATTCTGGTGCTACCAACTCATTTAATGCAAAGCAGTTTGTTCACAAGTATTCTTTGACCATGTCAGACATCCAATAGAAGATTCTTCCTATCATTCTTGACTCCTCTGATTCTCCTTCTTTATTTGTGACTCACCATACTAAATATATGGTTAATCTCCCTTCTTTCCCAATGTTTGAATGGGACTTTTTAGTCATTGGTACTCCTAAGGGAGAAGAGCTCATATTGGGCTTTGACTTTCTTAATCATTTTAATCCATCTATTGATTGGAGGCAAGGGCTGATCACCTTTAGCGCTGATCATAAGGACCATCATGATCCTTCTAAATCTTTCAGTAATGACTTTTCCTCTGCCAAATCATGTGCAGCTCTGTTTGGTGATTCTAGAACACCATCATTTCCATCTTCTGTCCATATTCCTTCCCTTAATTCCCATCAGTCATTACTATCCTCTATAGATGAAGTCTTCAAAGAGATTCAAGATGTTGTATAAGATAATTCTGTATCTTCACTTCATCTCTTCTTTGGGAATATGCACCTTCCTCCTTCATCTTATCATGACTCCCTGGAGGAGTTGTGGGATGAAGAGGAAGAGCCAGAAGAAAGAGAAACCATGATGAAGTTTGTTCCTTCTGTTTATCACCAGTATTTGGATGTATTCTCCAAGGTGAAGGCAGAGAAACTTCCTCCTCACCATGCCTGTGATCATCATATTGAGCTGGAGGGGTCTCCACCTCCAGCTGGGGTGATCTACTCTTTATCAAACCAAGAGTCAGATACACTCAGGGCCTAAATTTCAGAGAATGTAGAGAAAGGTTTCATCCTGCCAAGCTCCTCTTCAACAGGAGCACCTTTTCTTTTTGTCAAAAGAAAGATGGTGGCCTCCATTTGTGTGTTGATTACCACAAACTCAATGCTGTTACTAGGAAGAACAAATATCCTGTTGCTCCTATGAATCAGCTTCTCAGTGTATTCAATGGTTCTTCTATCTTCTCCAATATTGATTTTCCTGGTGCATATAACCTGCTCAGAATCAAGGAGGGTGATGAACATTTGACCTGTTTTAGAACCAAATATGGCAGTTATGAGTACTTGGTTATGCTATTTGGGCTCACCAATGTTTTTGCCTCTTTTCAAAACCTTGTCAATGATATTTTTTATGATCTTCTTGACATTTATGGTGGGGCTTATTTGGAAGACATTATTGTCTTTTCCAAATCTGAAGAGGAACATGTCACTCTTGTGTCCACTGTTCTTGCCAGACTCATAGCCAATAACCTTTTTGCTAAGGCCTCCAAGTGCCTATTTCATGTTTCTAGTTTAGAGTATTTATGTTATGTTGTTTCTTCTGAAGTCCTCAAGATGGACCAAGCAAAAGTCCAGAAAATTCTCAATTGGCCACATCCAAGAAAACTCAAGGCTCTTCAATCATTCCTTGGCTTGGCAAACTTTTACTGCCATTTCATCAAGAATTATTCAAAGAAGATTAGGTCACTCACAAGTTTCCTCAAGAAAGATTCCCATTTTCCCCTCAATGAGGAAGCTCTTAGACAGTTTCATGAACTCAAAGAGGCTTTCACCACTGCTCCAATCCTTTCTAACTTTGATCCTTCTCTACCCACCATTGTAGAGACTGATGCATCAGATTATGCCTTGGGTTCTGTACTGAGTCATATTTCTGACTCAGGAAAACATTCCATTGCATTTGATAGCTGAAAACCTCTCCCAACTGAGCTCAATGATGAGATTCATGACAAGGAACTCTTTGGCATAGTCTGGGCTCTCAAGCGCTGGAGAGCTTTTCTCCTTTCTCTTTCTTCCTCCTTTGAAGTTCTCACTGATCATTCTTCACTTCAATACTTCATGTCATCAAAGATTCTCACTTTCCGTCAAGCCTGCTGGGCTGAGTTTTTATCTTAATTTCATTGTTCAATCACCTACTTCCCTGGCCAAGAGAAGACTCTCAAAATGGTCAAGTGGGATTTTCACTGGTCTGGCATGACTCAATTTATCAAGGATTATGTCGCATCCTGTCAACAGTGTTCAAGAAAAAAAATATTCATCACAAGAAGTTTGGACTACTCAAACCTCTTTCAATTCCAAATGGTCCTTGGATTTTCCTTTCAATGGATTTCATCACTCACTTGCCATTGTCTAATTCTTTTGACTCAATCCTTGTCATAGTGAACAAATTCTCAAAAATGGCAGTTTTCATTCCAACAATGTCTTCAATAACTTCACTGTATTTTTCCCATTTATTCATCAAGAATATTTTCTCAAAGCATGGCCTTCCTTCAAGCATTTTTAGTGATAGAGGTCCTCTTTTTGTTTCTTCCTTTTGGAACAATCTTTGTCAGCAGCTCAAGATTTCAAGAGATCTGTCAACTGCTTACCATCCAGAAACTGATGGACAGACAGAGAGGGTAAATAAGATACTAGAACAGTACCTTCGGATGTATGTCAGTTATCATCAAGATGATTGGAACACCTGGCTCCCTCTGGTTGAATTTGCCTACAATAACTCTGACCACTCTTCAACAAAACAATCACCGTTTTTCAATTTTGATGGAAGAGACCCTCATTTTGACTCAGTTCACATTACTCAAGATACTCCTGCTGGAAATTTATCAAAAAAATCCAATCAGTACAGCAAGATGTCAAGAGAGAACTTGAAGTTGCCATAAACAGGTTTAAGAGGTATGCAGATAAAAGTAGAGAAAGTCTACCTGTTTTCAATCCTGGTGACATGGTATGGCTTTCTTCCAACAACATCAAATCAGCTAGACCCACCAAAAAACTGTCTGAAATATGGCTGGGTCCTTTCCAATATTGAAGAAAGTCAGTACTCATGCTTACCACCTCAAGCTTCCTTCCCAATGGAAATTCATCCACCCAGTCTTCCATATTTCCCTCCTTGAACCAGTCAAGACATCAACAGTCCCCAATCGGCATCAAGAGGCTCCTCCTCCAATAATAATTGAAGAAGAAGAGGAATGAGAAGTCTCTCAAATACTGGACTCAAAACTCAAGAGAGGAAAATTATGTTATCTGTTGGAATGGAAAGGTTTCAGTCAAGACCCAGAAAGATCCACTTGGGAACCAACTGAAACCCTCAAGAATTTCCCTGAAGTGGTTAAGGATTTTCATTCTTTATATTCTGACAAGCCAGGGCTCAATCCTTCACTAGCTTGATTTTTATGGTTCTTTGTGGGTAGAGTAATTACCAAACGTAAGTCCCACTTCTGGTATGCACCTTTAGAGGTATTCTACCCTTTTGTTGTAAGCATCACCTTGGCCACTCTGGGAGCACTCTTCAATCTTTTGAACACAGATATTTGGCCTGGCTTTCAACATCAATTCCAAAATTATGGCCATTTTCACTTGGGCAAATGGACCATCCATTTTTTCATTTCAATTCCATGTCAATCTTTCAGCAAACTTACTTTCTTTTTATGGCACTGGCGGGAGTGGTGATTACCAAAAGTAAGTTCCTCTCCTGGTGTGCACTTCCCTGGGGAGTCTAAAATCTGTAAAAACATCACCTTGGTCACTCTGTGAGCATCTGGCATCAAATTTTCCTTTCCAGGCCCTTGGCAAATTCCAAAATGAATTACCAACCTCTGTGATGAATATTTGAACCTCCTCAAGATTCATTTCTCTTTTATTTTTCCTTTCTCAATTTCATTTTCATTCTTTAATTTTCTTTTTATTTTCATTTTTAATTTTCTTTACTTATGCCAAATCAATTCATGAACCAATGTCATTCATTTTAGATTTACATCAATTCTGAAGCCAATGTCATAAGAAGATCAAGCAAGTCCCGCGTCACATGCCAGCTTTTCAATATCAGTATCAAATTATTTTTCTCTTAATCACTCCTTATGAATCCCTGTCTCAAATCCTTTCCATTTGCCTCAACAGGCTTCACCTCGTGTTTGTTCTCAAGAGATCACCATTCCAAGGTGGGGGGTACTGTCAAAACCATGGCAATTACCCTCCTGGACTCCATATCAATATTATGGCAATTTGTCCAAATTATCCCTCTCATCTTTTCTGGCCTTTTATGGTCATTTCACTCCTGGGGCCAACCTGGCCCCCTCACTATCATCAGGCCTTTCCAGGCCATTCTCTTCTTTTTGGCACTTTCAGTCATTTTCCAGTCAACAGGGAAAATACAGCCTCAAATCCTGTATTTGGCTTTTTAAGCTTTAAATACAGTTTGGCGCACTTTTGTGCATTTTGCGCATTTCTGCAAATTTTGCACACTTTTGCACATTTGGCTGTAATCAGTCTTTTTATTACATTTTCCCATGTAATATGGGAAATATGCCCAAAAGGCCATATGAAGCCTTTTGAGGCTTAATTTCCAGTTTTGTGCACTTTGCACAAATACATTTTTCAAGATGTATAAGCTGTATTTGGTCAATACACCCAGAAACACCTGGTCACCTCTGAAGTCACCCAAAACCCAATTTTCACTCTCATCCTTCTGACTTCACTCACAAAGACCTTTGGCCACTTTCACCCTTCAGAAACTCAAATTGTCATAAATGGTGTTATACACCATTGTGCACCTTTTTTCACCAGCAATCCAATGGTGTCAATATCAGAGGGCTAATTCAACATTCCATAAGTCACCAAAGTGTCATGTCATCCAGAGGACCCATCAAGGCTCAAGTGCAGGTGTAATTTCTCAAAGACCAATGACGCCATCAGGAATTCATTGGTTATTGTCACTCCAAGTATTCCCTCCAAGGGAATACTTTCCATTCATTGCCAAAGGGTATTCAAGAGGCAGTTCCAAACAAGTTGTCAAGTTTCAATGCTCCATCAATCCAACTTGGCAACCACATTCATTTCAATACAGTCTGGGATCATGAAGACCTGTGTTTCAATAATAAATAATGGGAAAATTATTCAACACAGTTCATTTCACAATCTGGAAAGGTATACACTCCATCAGACAATCAATACAGCTTCCAGTATTCAATACAGGACCATTGCTAGCCTGAAGGAGTCAAGCTCTCAATGTTTCTCACATATACCAGCCTCCTTTGACCCTGGGGGTTTTTCCCCAAGTTAATTAATATATTTTGATTTTATTTTATCTTTATTTATCTTACCACTTTTGTTAAGTGAATACTAATATTATCAATTCAGTCATTTAGCACCTTTTCTCTTTTCTTTATTTACCTGTCAATGGATATTTGGTGGTCATATCCTTACTAATTCAATTGTTCATTTTGGCAGGTTGAAACAGTGATTAAGGAGTTACTTCGTTGGCTCTTTGGCCATTTGGCTTCTCATTTCTCTTATTGCATCTCATTCTTGTACTTTCACTCTTCTTATAGAAATATAACTCTTTATTTTTATTTCCTTTATTCTTTTGGAGTCTTCCAAGTGAGTTCCCTGATTTCTGAGTGCCAGGCCACTCTTTTCTTTATGTCCAAGAGCCCCTGTGACATATAACTGTCCTCAGTAGAAAATATAATATAATTATACATTATAGCTACAAATTAATATAATTATTCAAAATAATTATACATAAAAAGAAAAATCAGTTATCATTAGATAAGTTGATAATAACATAATCCTCATAATTATAGTGAGCTATAGCTATACTATCATTATTATAGTCTCTGACACTAATAATAATAAGAAATAAAAAATCTCTTAATGAGAGACTTATATGTGTAAAGTAATAATATTTATCCACTAATTAATAATATGAATATTATTTTTAAAAAAATAGGGGAGTGATATTTCCATGCCTCAACCTAAAACTTATGCCTACACCTACACATAAAATTGTGGATTCAGATATGCCTTCATGCCTTTCATGGATGTAGTTTGCTAAATCCACGCTGTGGGAACTCCTGTTGTTGTGGGATGAAATAAGGCAGTACCTTGAAGGGGAAATTATTAGTAAGTTGGTTTTGAATTTCAGAATTGTCCAATAACCCTGGGTGCTAAGGTGTAGTAGCTGCCCCTCTAAATAATGATTAATAGTCAGCCTACAAATAATCACAAAATAAAATAGGATTTGTGGCTTTAACAGATGGAGAAGACCTATCAGCAGTCTCTAAATCAGACCTATCAATAACAATACAGTAAAAACTCTGATATAAAATTTCTGATACAATAAACACTAAGATTTTTTTTACTTTATTTTAATAAAACTGATGAAAATATATATATATATATGTTTTGGTTTTCTGTTATTTTAATAAAACTAATAAGAATCTTTTTTTGTTTTTTTAATAAGAATGATAAGAATATATATTTTTTTTATGGTTTTATTTTGATTATAATGATTCTTTTGATGTGAGTAATAATAATAAGACTACTTGATTTAATTCTTTTAAAAAAATTTTTAATACTGAGCTTATATCACTTCTACTTTTTTGTTAATAACACTAAGCTTTTGAGCATGGCTACTAAGCTTTAACTTTGGTTATACTACTATTCCTTTAACAATAATAAGCTACTGAGCTTTTTACTACGTTCATACTACTATTCTTCACTAATACTAATCTGTTGAGCTTTTTACTATGGCTATACTACTATTCTTCACTAATACTAGGCTACGGAGCTTTTCACTACTAAAACACTACTACTATTCTAGATATCCTGCTAGTTCAGGGAATGGTGGTGATCCTGGATAGTGGGAATTTCTTCCCTTTGATGATGGGAAAAATGGGGGAGAGAGGATCTCTATTTATAGCTTTTGGGCCTCCATAGAGCTTCTCAAAACAGGGTAGTTAGAAAAAATTATATTTGAGAAGTTTTAGCTGGTGAGATGTGTAATTTTGATGTAGCAACATGTTTTCTGAGAGAATTATGCTGGTGGTGCTTTTTCTTATCAAAATCATGCAATGTAATTGAGATAATGTCACAACCACGAGTTTGACCCTCCTCCTTGATGGTTGCGGCAATCCAACCTGGAGCCAAGTTGGGGCCAATTGGCCACGTCATATCTTTTATGGCCAATTGGCCCCCTTGGGTTTCTATGGTATCCACGCCATAACACCTTCCCATGGCCATATCCTGCCGCCATTGGCCCTTTTGGCCAGTTCCTACTTCACCAACCCCCAGGCCTTCATCTTTGATTTTGGGCCTGGGGGGTCATTTGGTCTTCTAGGGGCCTCCAGGCCCCCTAGCCATAATCTTGGGATTCAGGGCCACCCCTTTCATTAATGGGGTTTTGGCCTAAATGGCCTTTTTGGGCCATTTAGGCCCCCTACGGCTCCTACGGCCCGTGGGCCGTGATTCACAGTCCACGGTCCGCGGTCCGTAGGCCATTTAGGCCCCTTTTGGCCTAATCCAATGAGGCCAAAAGGGGCCAGCCAGGTGGGTCCCAAACCACAATTGGGCCCACCTGAGCCATTTTTTGGCCATCACCCCCTTGGACCCAAAAATGACCAAGAACCTCATGGACACCTTTTTGGCCATGGACCACCATGGACACCTTTTTGGCCATGGACCACCATGGACCAATAGTTCAGCCATGGCCTCTGGCAACCACCAGAGGCCACCAGATCAGCTCAGCCCGTCTTTCCCCTCAACTCCAGGGTATTTCCTCTTTTCCTCCATACCATCCGTAATCAAGGTTGCAGGCATGGTGCATATATGGTATTATATACCATTATGCACCATTTTTGCTCAGCAATCCAATGGTGACGTTTTCAGGATCCAATTCCACCTTCCCAACTCAAGGTCTCAAATCCCAACGCCCATTTTGAAGGAGGATTGATCAGCTCATCAGTCTGGCAAGATATGGCGGAAATCAGAAGACTCTTCAAGGATCCCAACCACCTGTATCTGCAGGAGTTGGGTTGGCACAATTCATTCAGGATTATTCAAGGACAATCCTCAAGAGGTATTACATCATTTCAACCAGTTGTCAAGGCATCAAGTATTCAATACTCCTTTGGAAAACCCAATTCATCCATACAGGCCTCATTCAATCAACCTGTATGGTCTTGGCCCAATTGGGTCATTCCATATTCCACTGTGAGAATTCCATCACACAGTTCAATTTCAAGATATCCAGAACTGTATTTCCTGACCCGGACAATACAGCCATTGATCCACCTTCCAGGATCAATCTTTCAGTTTTCACATATACTGGCTACCTTTCAGCACCTGGGGACTTTTTCCCCAGTTAATTAATATATTGGAGTTATTTTTGTCTCTATTTTCTTTTACATTATTAAAGTTAATACTGATAATATTAAGTCAGTCATTAGCACCTTTTATCTTTCTTTCTTTGCCTGTCAGTGGATATTGGTGGTCATATCCTTTACTAATTCCATTGTTCTTTCTGGCAGGTTGAAACAGTGAATTGAGGATTCACTTGGTTGGCTTCCTTTTATCTTTGGCCTCTGGCTTCATTCTTATTATTCTTTGTTATCTTTGGCATATTTTTCCTTTCTCTTATTCCTGCTTAAGAAATATATTCCGTAGTATTTCTTATCATCTTTTGGGGCCCTCCAAGTGAGTTCTTAATTCCTGAGTTCCAGGCCCTCTTGCTTCCATAAGAGCCCCTGTGACAGATAATTTAGCTGGTGAGATTTTCTTTTTTTTCGAGTCATGTGAGGTCATTGAGTTAATGTGGCTGGTGATGTTTTCTTGAAGGTGGGGAAAGTATTTTTTGTTTCTATTAGTTACATATGCTCTGAGAGAATTGTGCTGGTGGTACTTTTTCTTATCAAAATCATTTGATGTAACAGAGATAATTTGGCTGGTGATATTTTCATTTTGCCAAGAAAGTCGAGAAAATACAGCTCCTGAAAATTGAGCTTTCTTCTAGTCATATGATACATATGAGAAAATTATGCTGTTGTTTCTGTTTCTTATCAAAATCATGTGATGTCTTTGAGATAATTTAGCTGGTGAGGTTTTTCTTGGAAGTGGGTAAAGTGGGGAAAATAAGAGTTTTTCTATTGAGTGCACTGCCATTCTATTTGAAAAAGGTGGGGAAATTGGTATTTTCAATTGTAATTGAGTTTCTTCTGGTTGAAACTCTAATCTTCTTGATTATGCCCTAGGACTTCTTTACAGTTTAATTTACCTACTCCCAGAGTTCTGAAATTTGATTTCCACCTCCGAAGTTATTCCCTAATTCCTATTTCCATTTGTGGAGCCATCCCCTCATTCTCCTTTCCATTTGTGGAGGCATTCCCACAGTTTTATTTCTATTTGCAGAGCCATTCCCACAATTTTATTTCTATTTGCAGAGCCATTCCTGCAGTTTTATTTTCATTTGCAGAGCCATTCCTGCAATTATATTTTCATTTGTGGAGCTATTCAGCAATTTCTATTTATTTATTTATTTTTAATTATTTGGTAAGCTTGAGACTGGTATAATTGGTATGGAATACCACATCCCCCCTCCATTTAATGCTGTCCTCAGCATTCCAGTTGAAAGCTTGCCAATGTTAATAAGAGTATGTATAGTTTTCAATTTCTTCTTCTTCTAATATTGAATCTTCAACTTCAATTTCTTCACTGCTTTCATTTCCTGATTCTGAATCTAAGAGAACTATCTTCCCCCTTGGGTAAAATCTCTTGATGTGACTTGCTACAAATTTCCTTGTTAGTTGAGTACCATCCAATTCTTCAAGTTCATAAGGTCCCTTATTAACTTGACTTAAATCTTGAAATGGACCATTCCAACAGCTTTTGAAGAGTAATCCCCACTGTGACTCAAGTATTTTATTCTAAACTAATACTACATCCCCAGGTTGAAGTGGATTTCTCAGTTTGTGTTCCATCTTGTTGTCCAAGTATTGAGCTGATTTCTTTCTTGAATCTCTCAATTTATCTGCTTCTTTTAGTTTTGTTTCTTCTTTTGCTGAAATCTGTATTGCTCTTTCTTCCAACAGCTCTTCTGTTGAGATTTTATTCCATTCCCTGGCTAGGTATGTGTTTGTTTCTATGTCAATTGGTAAGACAGCCTGCTGACCAAACTGAAGCTCAAATAGTGAGTATCCTGTTGTTCTTTTTACTGAAATTCTATCTGCCAAGGTTAAGATTGGTAAGTATTCTTTCCCTTTGGATCCTTTTTCACCACACATTTTTACAAGTGCATCCTTTAATTGCTTATGGCCTCTTTCAACCATTCGTTGTGCTTCTGGGTAGTAAAGTGTAGTTATTCTGATTCTTGATACTGATCTTTTGGCTTCTTCTTTTAGTTCTTTTCCAAATTCTGCTCCTCCATCTACTGTGACTTCTTTGGGTGCTCCATATCTACAAATCCATTATTAATTAAACCATTCTGAGACTGATTTTGTAGTTATCCTAGTTAATGCAACAGTTTATGGCCATCCTGAAAAGTCATCTTTTGCTACCACCAAATATTTCCATCTTCCTGACTTAATATGGATTGAATCCATGCTGACTCTTTCAAATAAAGTGGATGTTGCAGATATCTTTCCTTCTTCTTTTTGGTGCAAATGACTCCTTTTCTGACATTCTTGACATGATTTAACCCATTTCTTGACTATCTTTTTCATTCCTTCCCAACAATATCTTTTCTTCATTCTTCTATATGTTTCATTTTCCCCTCAATGACTCAATTCTTTGTGCATTTTCTTGAGACTCTGTTTTTGAGCTTTATCATTAAACACAGCTATTTGTGGATTCTCTTGATTTCTCCTTTTTAGCTGCCCTCCTTCTATATAGAAATTTACTGATCTTCTTTTAACTCTCTTGAATTATTCTTCCCCAATACTTTGTGGCTTTTTCAAACTATTCAAATATTCCTGCATATGTTTTCCGAATCCTTCCTGTTTTATTAGAATTTCAATGTTGTTTGTTTTATTTCTTGATAAATTTCCTACTTTGCTTGTGTTTACTTCTTTTAGACCAAATCCTGGATTTGGTTTGATCTATTCTTCTTCTTCATCAAAATCATCCCTTTCACTTTTATCTTCATTTCCCCCCTTTGGTCTTCTTGATAATCCATCTGGCATAGTAAATGTCTTCCCCAGTTTGTGTACCAGATCAAAAGAAAAAAGTTGAATAAATGCTACCCATCTTGTCATTGGTGCATTTGGTAAACATGGTGTGTTGATCATTTCCATTAAAGCTTTAGCATCTACTTGAAGCTCAGAGTGTTGCCCCCATAATATTGCTTGAAGCTTTTTGAGTATTCTTGCAACACCACACGATTCTAATTTAGGCTGAGAGTATTTGGATTCTAGTCAGGAAAAGGTTACTGATTCATATAGTACTGGTCTATCCTGTCCATTCTCATCCTCTTGCATAAGACCTGCACCAGCTGAAATATAACTTTAATAAATTGCTAATTTTATCTTCCCAGACCCTTTTTCATAATTCAATGTCTTCACGTTAATTTCCTCTCCTACTATCTTCCTGAGTTTTATAAAAGCTTCTTCACATTTTTTATCCCAATTCCAAAATACATCCTCCCTTGTCAATCTTCTCAATGGTGCTTCAACTTGTGAAACGTCTTTGATAAACATTCTGACATATGCACATAGTCCTAAAAATCCTCTAACTTCCTTCTTTGTTGTTGGTCTTGGCCAATTTTGTATCTTGTTCACTTTCTGTTTTGAAATCTTTCTTCCACCCAAAGATACAACATGCCCTACAATATCCAGTTCTGGAACACAGCATGCAAATTTTGATCCTGAAATTGTGAGGCCTGCCTCTTCTATCCTGAAAAGTATTCTTTCTAATGTTACTGAATATTCCCAAACAAATCTTCTTATGAGTGGATTCTCCTTCAATGTTTCATGATGATATGTTGATCTGGGTCCTTTATTCCCTCCATCATCTATTAATATTCCAAGGTGCTCCGGTATTTCCTCCTGAAGTATCCAAGTCATTTGTGCTTGATAAACTGCCACAGATTTTGTTGCACCTTGAGGTATTCTAGTAAGCTGAAGTCTTCCAAGTGGTGTTTCAAAGGCTTTAAGGGCCTTTTTATTAATATCCAAGTCTCACTCATCATATCCTCCCATAATATCTCCAAATCCATAACATGCTCTTCCTGAAAATGATCCCACAAAATCATCAACATTTGGTGGTAATCCTGCATCTTTTATTGTGAATTTATTGAGGTCTTGGAGATCATGAACTATTCTAAGTTTTCCATTTGGTTTTGCCACACAAAATACTGGGCTGTTCTAGCTCAATGTTGATTTTTCATAGAGTCCTGTACGTATTCTTTCTCTGACTAGCTCAATAAATTGAGGTAAAATTGATTTTGGTATTGGTATTGGTTTATTTTGCCATGGTTCATGTGATATATCTGGTATTTTATATGGCTTTCCATAAGAATGTTCAAGTACACCTCTTTCTCCTTCACAAAATGCTATAGCCTTTTCCCTTAGTAATATAACATTTTTTAATAAATTTGTTTCTTCTTCTGATAACCATCCAGATGGTCCAAAGTTTTTCATTGAAATTCTTTCTTCTTTCACTTTTATTGTTTCAATAAACAGAGGTGGATTAGGTGATAAAGTTGTTTCATATGGATCTCTTGATAATTCAGGTCTTTCAAAAGGTGCATTCAGATCTTGAGGCATAGCTTCATTTACTGGTCTAACCTTTTTGAGTACTGATTTACATTTTGCTGCATTGGATTGAGCTTCCATTGTCCTTCTTTTTTTTGGTGAAAATGAAACAGTCTCTTCAATATCTTCTTTTACTTTTGTTCATAATTAAATTTAAGCTATAGTTTTAAGTTGTACAAGGACTTTACCTCTAGGTGGATAAAACCCAGTATATTAGGTATACCAAATCCTGCAGTTCAGAGTCATACAAGGACATTTTAAAACCCTTGTCCAAAATTACACAAGGGAGAAGTTTACTGTCTTACTGAGGACAAAGCAGATCAATGTTGAGGGTTTTATTTTGATTAAATATTCTTCATTATTTGAACATTGAAGTCTTCATTATTCTGTTGTTAACTTTTGTTACTTCTATTGACATGTTTACTCTTTTTTTTAGTTTTCATTCTTCCTTGAGTTTAATTGCAAGTTCAGCCCTCTGGTGTGCTACCCCTGTAGTTTAAAGTCATACAGAGACTAATTTTAGCCTTCAGGTTGCTACCCTGTAGTTTAAAGTCATACAAGGACTACTTTCAGCCTTCAGGTTGCTACCCTGTAGTTTAAAGTCAAACAAGGACTAATTTCTTTTTTGGTATCTGTTCTTCTATCCTTTATATTATTCAATACTTCTTATTTTATTTATTTTTTTATTATTGTTGTTAAATTTGTTTTTTTTTATTTATGGTATGAAAAAAAATTTTATGTTAAAATTTTTTTTTTATGTTGAGAAAAATTTTTTTCTTTTTTTTTTTTTTTTATGTTGAAAATTTTTTTTTGGAAAAAAATATTTTTTTTTTAAGTTGAGAAAAAAAAAACTTTTTAGTTTAATTTTTTTTCTTTTTTTTTTTTTGGAATTTTTTTTTTTTTTTTTGAGGAGTGATTAAATCAATGATTAATGTTCAATGAGGTCTCAATTTGAGGAGTCATGTTATATTTTCAAATGGTGTAGTCACCACTGGCAAATAGGTGACATAGCAGCTCCTGCGATGCACTGTTGCGGGCCCTGGGGTAGAAAAACTACCAGCTGTAGCAACTTTTTCTTCTCGCAATATTCAGGTTTTTATATTTTTATTTCAAAAATATTGCGCATGACATGTTTTCTTTTTCTCACGATATCAAACCTTTTATAATTTTTTATTTCAAAGCTCCACATACTTTCAAATTAACGTCACTTTCCTTTTTTCTGTCAACTCTTAACTCACCTCCTCAACCATTGTCATCACAAATCACCCTGAAAATCCCACACTACCCCCCTATCAACTAACTTATCCAATAGAAACCTATATTTAATTGACCCTGGACCTTGGTATGCTTCTTTTTGTCTTTTCAATCCTTTGATATTTGTTTTATTCTCATACCTCTCTAACTTGTTGCTTTTTTGGATATTCCTCATTATGAATTCCAAAAACCATAGCTCTCACCAACCAAATAGACAGGGTGATTTGATGGATGTGGTTACTGAGCAGCTCCAGCTTATCCAGAGGCTTCAGGCTGAAGTTGGAATTTGTGATCAGGCCTTTAAGCTTCCTCTTGTTAAGGTAGAAAACCTTCAACTAAACGGCGCGACTTCAAATAATCGCATGAATGAATTCAACCCATCAGAAGCTCATACATCCTCCAAAACTAAGAGGATATTACATTCAGCTACTAAACATAACTCAACAAACCAAGTATTTAAAAGCAAAAACAAGCCTTACAACGCCACAAGAGCAACCTCTGAGCCATTGCTTAGTCCCTCACCCAAAAATGTTCTTCATCAAATGGTCACAAGTGAAACACCAGAGGGATTTGAGGGAACAAAAGCATATTCTTTGACCACTGTAGTGTAGCTGGGGTTAATATGTTTACAGAACTTTTGATCCTTTGTAGAGTGCATTCTTTACACACATCAGAATTATATGGGGCTTGATTCAAAAGCTTTGGTACCAGTAGCTCCAGATCCAAAGTTGCTTCATGAATTCAACACCCAAATCTCACATCTTGACGAAATTGAAGAAGTTGCCAGCAGCACTAGTGCAACTCCATTAATCCCTCAAAATGAAGTTATCACACCTCTGGGTGTCAAGGCAGGAAAGAAAAAAATCGGATGTGGAATTTTCAAAATGAAAGACTTTTTCATTTGATATGTTCAAGCATTACTTTGAAAGCTTGGAATATGAATTTGGTCACCTCACCTTAATGATGCCAGTGATTTGCTATAAAATGAAACATGCCATGTGAGTGCAATACAAACCTTTTGTCAAATAGCAATTGCTGGTGCATATGAATATATGAACATCAATCTGCGGTATTTAAACTCAATAGAATTACTGGAAACCACCTATAATCACTTTGTACATTGGGTAATGGCTAAAATTTATCATGCAGAAGTTAAAGAAGCTGGAAAGTGTAAAAATGTTTTGTGCCCGAGTGCAATTTTAAAAGGAAGAGAACAAGTAAACACATCACCTTTTTTAGTAAGAAACAAGGTCAATTCTAAGTTGTTTATCTTATCAGCTTTGAGATTGCCCCCATGACTTTGGAGTAGCTCAAGGGTTCCCAAGAAGCTACTTGAAGATTCTCCAAAATATTTATGCTCATAGTGATGATGAAAAACATGTGAACAAGAAGACTTACCTCACAAAGAAATTGAAATTTCCATCTCAACAAGCAACAGTGTTCATGCGATGGGTTGATGAGGAAATTGAGAAGGCTGAAGGTGAAAATGGCAAACACACTCAAAGACAAATACGGGAGGAACCATTGGTTGAGATGAGGTCCGTTTGCAACCGAGTTCCAAAGGGCTTACCAATTGATTTTTACGATTCTGCATGGCTCAACAACTGTACACCTGGTCAGAAGGTTGGTCTTGCAGATACAGGAAATGTGGCATTTTTTCCTGATGCCTCAGACTCAATCAGAGGCAACCAAGACCCTGAAAAAAAATTGAATAGCAAAAATTTTACTAATAAGTATTGGGACTTAAAAATCCAACAAGAAAATCTATCACATGAATGTGGCAAAGAATCAGAAGCAGGGGAGAGTAATACAGATAGTGATGAAAATAGTAATGATGAGGGAGACCTACTTGATGATGATGAGGTTGGCAGCAATGTGAATATGGCTCATGTTGGTGAGACATCCTGCTTTGAGCTAAAAAGTAATACTGCTTGGGAAGGATGGTAAAACATAACTACAACAATGACCAAATATTTTTTTGTACATACTTATTTCTTACAATGAAAATTTGTTTAGCAGATGGTTTTTTTGCTAAAGGTTTTTTTAGAACATACTTATTGCTTAAAATGGCAATGGGAGATATTTTTGAGGCAGTGCTCCATGTTTACAATTCACATCAAAAGTTTTGAAAACAAAGCAAATAAACTTCTGCTTTTTGAAGTACAATGAGTGGAGTTGTTTGATATATTAAGACTCTTCAATTATTGATCCAAGCAGAATAGTCGTAGTGGAGTGGAGTGTCTTGAGCCATCTGATTAAGATTAAAAAGACAAAGCACAAGTTTTGAGTTTGAGCCAGACTTGTGTCCCTGGTTGAGTTTTCGCAGCAAAGAGCAATTAATTGGAATCAAATCTCTTCTAATGGTGATGAAGCTCATCTCAGGGCAGCAGGGTGGTTCATTCAGCTCAGGGATAGGGTGGGGGAATGGAAAACACATTTTATTTCAAAAACACAAAACCTCAACCATGGAAACACAACAATGAAAAAATAAGGACAAAAGCAAGAAGAAGACAAAAAAAGTAAGAAAAAAAACCAAAAAAATGAGGACCAAAGTGACAGGAAGTTAAAAAAAATACACCTTGAATAGTTGGATTGTGGTTTCATAAATTTCCATACCTACAAGCTTGTTGACTTATTGGACAAGGAGGGTGACATGGGGGGACCCTAAGGCCCAAGCTGGGATATTCACATACACACAGAGCCCTGAAATGTCTTAAAGGGGTATGAAACACTGACAATGTGTAGATTCTAAGTGGTTTATTTCCCAAGAGATTAGGAAGTATTGAAGATCTTCAAGCTCATTGCTGTTGGGTTCAACATTCTTCATTGGGTGCACTAAAGCAACTGGGCCCTGATGTAAATCAGGGCATTCCAAGTCAAAAAGGTGCAGGACCTTTGCAAAGTGAATTTGTCCCTCTTTTTGCCAAAAGATCATATTGTTTGGTTTTTCTGATGTTACCTTCAGGCCCATTTTCCAAACAACACTTTTGAAATCAATTACATAGTTCCTTACGATTTTCTTGTGATTTTTGTGTGGTAATTGTTGATAATTTTTCAACCTGGGTTACCACCTCTCAAGTAGTCCAAGAGCTCCATGTAAGTCTTATCATCCAGCTCTTTATGATTTTGGCTATGACGTTTTTCCTCTTTATGATTTTGGCTATCACCTTTTTCCTTTTCTTGTGTCCAGTGCTCTTCCATTCTCTGCATTTGTCCAAATTTGTTCATTATGCTTTCTTCCATCATACCTGCATACAAAAAACACCATTATATTAGTATTTATCTTTGAAAGATAGAGGACAATTCCATACCATTGAGGCCATTAATTTTTAATTCTTGACAAATTCCCACCAGTTGTTCACCTGAAAATTGAGAACCCCCCATCATAGGTCCCCACCACCTTAACTGGTCAGGATAATGCATTGCATAATGATGGTTTGGTTTCACAGGTAGATTTCGAAAAAGAAATTTGGATGTCTTTTGATACATATCATAAGCTTGCTGAAATCGTAGAGAATCTTCTTTCCTGATTGCTGCAGCTCCTAATATGCTAGTGCATTGAATGAGTGCACCAGTATTGATCAAGAGATTGTATTTTCTAGCTCCCATATCCCAAAATACTTGAAGAATTGCCAAAGGGATATATATGCTGAAAAGGGCTTGCCACTCACTTTCCTTGAGTTTCCCATTGCCCACTGAGCCTACTTCACCAGGTATGCGTGTCACCCCTTTTGGTACAATCACCTCTTGAATCCGCCGTCTTACCTTCACTTAGATACCCACCTTCCCTCTTCATACCCTCTTCATCATCCAGCTCCATCCCATCACTTGAAGCATAATTTTCCTAATCTTCTGACTCTTGTGTACTTGCTTTTAAAATTTGTCACCAAACATCCAACACATCAAAGCCCCAATGATATTTGAAATGGTGCTGTAACACCCCTTCATACCAGTTATGCATCACTCCCAAGGGGACATTGACCACTGGATCCCAATAGCTTAACCCATTCAGCTTGGACCAACGAGCCCCAGTTTTTCCGTCCAATTGCGCTCACAATGCTGATGATGGTAATTCCTTCCCCTTCACTGCTAATTCCACAACCTCACATCCACTTCTCAAGCACCCCAGCTCTAAATTCCCCCGTTTGTGATCCTTAACTTCACACCATGAACAAAACTTCCTTGCCGCATGAGATTTGAAGCCAGCAACCTTGTGGCTTGCAACTATGTCCCTGAGTAAATTGACCAGCTTGATTACAACCTTGTGACCCTTTGGATGCTTCAATGTGCAAATAATCACCCCATGATTTAATTTGGTCATTTCAGTAACCAGAGGCATGAGCACATTGTTCATAGTGTTCATGTCTGGCTGATTTGGGGAAGGAATTATTCCAGCAAGGCAGGTATACTGAGGCTGATTGCAGAGTTGAGGGGGAATGTTAAGACAGTTAAGGGCAATGATAGCCATTGAAATTTGTTTACCAGAAGCCTTATTACCTGCTTTATTAAACCAGTCAATTAAAAGAGAAAATCCAAGGTGCAAATCTGAATAAGTGTTGCGTATTTGAAAGAGCTTTTTCCACACCTCTCCTTGAGCAACATCACACACAAGTCCTGTCTCTTGGGCAGATAACTTGTCAACCCATTGTGCTATTACATCTTCAATACCTTTCCAATTCAACAGCCATGTGATCCATGTGAGCAATGGCTGAGCTATGAAAGTCACATAGGGAATTTTCAGCCAGGGCCGGTTGGGTAGCTGAATGTGAGGGTATTTATTCTTCTTTGTGGAAATTTCAAGCTGCTTGTTAGGGAATTGTATATGTGGAAGCAGCCTGAATTTTGAAATCCAAAAGAGCTTGGCACCACAGTGAGCACTCTTGAAGGTTTCTTGATAGGTACATTCTTCAGGTGCTGTCTCAACATTGTACAATGAGTAGCATTGGGTACAGCAGACAAATTTTTCCAGTGGCACTTCCAGCTTGAGGTTCTTGATGACTGTGCAAATGTCACAAGGCAAACAAGTTTTCAAAGATTAGCTTCATCCCTGGTTTGTGGACATGAGCTGGATGATGTGGGCTAGGTTGTCCCTTGCTTTTCGACAGCTAGATTTTCTGAGGCCGCATGAAATATATAGCCACATCATGAATGATAATAGTGCAGCTATCAAAAACAGGTATTTTAGCTCGTGTTGGTTGGATTTTAGTGCAAAAAAGCTACTTACTGATTATTTGGGAATCTCTATTTCTAACAATATCAGTTTCCTCAACATCTTCAACATTACTCCCACTATTTTGTGGGTAAGCTTTAGCCAAAACAAGTTTTGGGAAAGGTTTTTCAATTGTTCTTGCTTCAGGCTCAGACGCAAGTTGAGCCCAATGTCGTTTCCGTGTACTGTGATCCACTAGAAGCCCTTGCTGGATGCTACCATTAAAATTGGCTGTGATATTTGTTTTGCATTTCAGACATGTACAGAGTTCAATTGGCATTTTTTTATAAATTGTTGGTGATATCAAGAAACTATTTCAAAAATAAAATAAAAAAGGAGGTGAAGTGAGGCTCAGCTGGAGACTAAATCCTCTTTAAATATTAATAAGATGAAGTAAGACTTAAGAGAAACACACATTACACATTCAAAATCTTGCATTGAGACTCAGCACTCATCATGATCATGGTTGGTTGCATAAGTAAGTGTTCAAATGGTTGAAAGAAGATTGTTGACGATTTCCAACAATTGTGATTCAGCTGGCCAACAATGATCTTTTGGTCATTTTTTAGTGATATCATTGATAGGGGAGTAGTGTGGGATTTTTAGGGTGATTTGTGATGACAATGGTTGAGGTGAGTTAAGAGTTGCAAGAAAAAAGGACAGTGACATTGATGTGAAAGTATGTGAAGTTTTAAAATAAAACATTATAAAAGGTTTGATATCGTGAGAAAAAGAAAACATGTCATGCGCAATATTTTTGAAATAAAAATATAGAAAACTGAATATTGTGAGAAGAAACAGTTGCGACAGCTGGTAGTTTTTCCACCCCAGGGCCCCCAACAGTGTGTTGCAGGAGCTGCTACGTCACCTATTTTCCGGTGGTGAGTTGTTAGTGATTCTGGGTTGCTTTCAACTTTCATTAAATTTGAAACAGGTTCAATTCCCCCCTCTGGCAGTAATTCTGCTTCTGGACCTGTCAGTTTTGGGAATAGAGTAACCATGCTGGGTAGCATACTCTGAGCCTTGAGCAAGCTTTGTGATGCAACTTGGTATCGTTGTGTTCCTGAATTCTGACAAACCTAACTGGTGTTTCAAACCTTGTTGTGATTGAGGCTGCTCAACCTTGATTGTGATTTTGGAAGTAGAGACCCAGTTTCTGGATGGATGCTTGCCTGTGAAAGACTCACTAAACCCAAAGTGTTGGGGGCTGTAAGTCATTATCCAGAGGATGGTTGTTTTTTTTGTGTATTTCTTCTCTCTTTTTTTTAGTTTTCTGCCAGTTGTATTTGTTATCAAGTTTCTCCTGCATAATTCCACTGAGGACATTGTATTGATTTTGCCTTCTTTTCTTTTTTTAAGGAGGAATTTGACTTTTCTGATGATGATATACATTTATCCTGAATTCTGTGTTTCTAATTGTGGCTTTATTATTTGCATTGGTAATTGTAATTACTTATTATTATGATTTTTTTTGTTTGGCTTTCAATATGGACATTAGTGGCTTGAATTTGACACCATCATTTTGCAGAGTTTTGCACATGCAGATCTTGAATGATCTACCTTTTCTTAATCTTGGTGGTTGATTCTTGCAGCTGATTTTCAAGATATAAGATCTATGTTTGCTCCATGATTTTTATCATAAATCTTTTCCAACCTTCTGTTTCAATTTTAATTCCTAAGTGTTAGTTACTAATTGATCCTTCATCTTCATCATTCTTTAATAATAATTCTGCTACCATTATTGATGATTGGATTGAAAATAATTTTCCCATAGCTCCACTTCCTGCTTCACCTCCTGCTCTTGCATCTACTACTCCTCTTGATACTCCTCAAGATTGGCAAAGTCCATATTTTCAATCCCCTCCTGCTTTGATTCCACAAAATGATGATGTATCTTCTGTAGAGATTATTGAGCAAAAGTCTTCTCCTGCTCTCAAATATCTATATGATTATGATTCATTTGTTTGCCTTGAAAAAAAGTCTTGTCCTTCACTAGTTTCTAGTATTTATGAGTCTGTTACATTGAACAGTGTTGATAGCTTCTCTACATCCACTTTACATATGCCTAATGGATCTGATTCTTCTTTAGAATACCTTGATCAAGATTCACTTTAGTTTTAATGGAGAAAATAGTTTAAATCCACCAGACTCTCCTTTTAACTCTCCTGTGGCTTTTACTTCTATTCCTGACGTCAAATTAGCTTCTCCACCATTATTTTTATCTTCATCACCTACATTTTTGTTGAATCCTGAATTCAAATCATCATCCTCTCCTGGAAGGATTGTAAAGGAGGAACCCAGATTGGACAAAATTGATGAATCAGGCTTAACTTCTTTTATCAATCAACCTGAATTAGCTCCATCCATGTCTAATAAGGCTTATTGCTACTCTCCATCCCCTCCTAAATCTCTAAAAAATAAAAATAAAATTCTTCAAGAAAAAATATTCTCTACACCCAAAGACAGATTTTTTATAAATAGATAAAAGTCAAATTTCAGTTTTTTTTCTAATTTTATTTACCAGTTATTAATTCAAATTTCTTTTTTTTGATAAGAATTCAACCTCCTTTTTTTTTAGCTGACAATTTCAAAGATCCTCAGCTATGTTAGTTGAACAAAAAAGCTGTCTCCTTTCTCTAAATGTAATGATAATGAAGTTTTTTTTTAAGAATAGACCAGGATATACCTATTTTTTTAAATTTTATGTTTGAGATTAGTTGCAACGAAATGTTTTGATTGGAATTAAATGATATGATATTTTTTTAATTAATAAATGATTAGTCTGTTTGACTTTTTTTTAAGTAATATAAGAATTCAAAAAAACCATAATATCAATATTGGTGTAAATGATTGTAAGATGTGACTATGAAGCTGATGATAATATTACTATTGATCAACAGTACTATGTCTGTTCTTATGAAATATAATAATAAAAAATTATTATAACCACAATTAAATAATTATAAAATTATTTCTTTCACGTGTTATACACTACTAGTGATTATAACAGTGAGCAGTAATTGTCTACAAGAATCAATTACAAGAAGAATTTAATGATAAAAACTTCTTTTATTAAAATAATAAAATTATTTTAATATATAATTATCTTTTACAAGAATAATTATAAAGATAATTCTTGAAGAAAACTATTACTAGAGAAAAACATTAAGAATTAAAGATAAATGACTCACTAATACTCCAAAGAACTTATTGATAGATAAAAGTAGAGAAATTTGACATAGAATTGCGGATTTAAGGGATCAAAAGGATTTATAACAGTATTACAACAATATATAGTTGGATTCTATGATTTCACGTCTTTCTGGTTGATTCTGAAAGATTTAAAACACTCAAGAATAGCTTATAACTAATACTTACTTGTTGGTAATAATGATTTAATAAATTGATAAGATGATGATACGGAAAAAAACAGCAAGAAGAGGCTTCTTTTAAGTCAACAACAGCTCACAGAGGCGTGCCATGGAGCAAACTGAAAAACAAGTGAGTGATAAAACAATAAACCTTTTTGGATTAATGATTGCATCATCTGTTGTCAGGTAAGATTATCATAATTACTTAATTGATGCTTTTACGTGACTACCAACCCCAATATGGTTAAGAATAAAAGGAGTAACATCTGTAAATCTTCCTTTATTCCAAAATAATCATTGATTTCTCAAAGTTATCAATGTTATTGCCAATTTCATCACAGGTTTTAATTACTGTGAATTTTTGAAGATTCAGTGTTTCATGTAGAATGGTCAAAAATGGACTATAAGTAAAGCTTTTAATTTTACTACTAAAACTGTAATTCTTTTTGGTTGTACCATAGATAATACAGTTCTCTATTGGTCCTGAAAGTTTCAGAAATATTAATTAAGAATTGTATTTTTAATGAATTTTTGAAGTTTTTACCTCATTTCTACGTAGAATTGCAAATAGCAGTATTTTGCTGGTTGCTATGAGGTAAATCAATGAATATGGGTCCCAAAAGGGTTTTAATTACTCTTTTAGGGTCTATTCATGGAAAGTAATCAAGAATTGACGTGGTTACAGGAGTCTAAGTAGCTCATTACCTCCTTGGCACGTCAAAATAGCAGGTTATTTGCTATTTTCTTATGATTACAGTAGGTGTAACTTGGTAACCAAGTTCCCAAAGAGTTTTAGTTTACCAATTGGGCCAAGATGAGCCATGGATCCATGCTCTGGAGCTATCCACACCTCTGAGGCCTCAGAAGTTGGGTACCCTGGCTCTCTTTGATGTCTTTTGTCCCCCTTGCTTATTTTTCACATAAAAATAGAAATTTAAGCTTAAAGTGAGATATCGACTATGGATGTACCAAAAGTCCATGTAAGAATACCATGATATTAAGTGCTCAAAACATGCATAACACTATTCTTAGTGTATATGTAACATGGGATTTCTCACTTTCCCATTATTTTGGCTTAAAATCAAGAAAAACAAAAATTTTCACGGATCTTTTATGTGGTATTAATGATGTGGTATTGAAGTATTTTCCATTTTACCATCTCAAATACTTAAATTGAGCTTATTCACTCTATGGGGCTACCCTAGGTTAATTTTTGTGTAGAATCCAAATCTGGTCTTAAATCCATGGATTTACTTACTCAATAAAAAGTTATTCATCTTTTCTGAAATTGAAAATGATGAATTTTGGATATATGCATGACTTATGAGTTATGCATAATTCAAAATTTCTTTTTAAGATAATTGTGGCCTATTTGGGTATGTAAAATATACCTCAAGGCTCACAATGATGATGAGTGAGTTTCCTTCTTTCAAATAATGATAATAAAAGTGTATATTATTTTTTACATTGGCTTGAAGATGGTAAGATCCACTTGATAATTAATTTAAATGGAAAATATTATTGCCAATTAATTTTGGTATGGATTTTTTTTAAAAAAGAAAATCAATAGGCCCAAACTACCCCAAACTTGTGCCATGTTATTTTAATTTGGGGTGCCATAGGAACAGATAACCACCCCTTTATATATATATATTTGAATTAAATTGTGATACTTGTAAATTGAAAAATAACTTTTGAAGACTTCTAAGTTTTAAATATTGTCTTGAATACTGATACATAGCCTGAATTTTCTTTTCTTTTATTTTTTATGATGTGAAATTTAAATTCATAACATGAGTGGATTTTTTTTTTTAATTTTTTGTAATATTTTTCTGAATCATTTTCATAATCTTTTTCTTGAGTCTTGATATGAATCTGTAACAACCCTCCATCAGGGGTAGGGGTATTCATTCATACACCCACTCAAACACCCCAAATCAGCAAATCCAGTATCTGCATCAGCATTCAGTTTCAGCAATCTTCATTCTGAAACATGCATACAGCTTGGTACATCAATGCAGCCTGTCAATACCTGTACAGGTTGGATTCACCCAATACAGTTTCAATACACCAATATGGAACTGTATGATCACTCAAATACACCACACCTCTTGTACAGGTTCTGTACAGCTTTACAGGACCTGTATTGGCGAGACTCAATTCAATCATCAATTATTCTCATGAAAATTCTTCCTCTGGATCAGGGCTGGTGATTCTCACATATACCAGCCCCTCTTTCCCCCCCTGGGGACTTTTCCCCAGTTAATTAATTTAGTTTATTTATTATTTTATAATTATTCTTATCCTTATTTGGGGTATTATAATTATTTAATTTTAAGTTAGTCTTTGCCTCTTCTCTCTTCGCCTTTACAGTATGAGTTGGGTGGCCATATCCTTATTAACCCTTCTCTTTCCATTCTGACAGGTTGAAACAGTGGACTTGGACTTGTTTGTGGTTGGCTCTTCTATTTCTTACTCTTATTTCTTGTTGCTGCTTTTCTTATATTTATTCTTTTAGCAATTTATCTTTAACACTCTCAGTGTGTTCCTTCTTACCATATCTTTGAGCCCTCCATAAGTGAGTCCCAGTTTACTGAGTGCCAGGCCCTCTTCACTTCGAAGAGCCCCTGTGATAGAATCTTCCTTTCCCTTCTTTAATTTTTTTAACAAATAAGACTTCCCAAATAAATTTCCAATCATCCTAATTGATATTATAGTTATGTGTCTTGAGACTAATAATTCCAGGTATAAACACCTCTTCCCCCAAAACATCCCAATTGGCCTTTTCAATTACATAATTTCCATGCTTCCATAAGATTCTGCCTTCTGGTATGTCCAGTAAATCCAGAAACAGTCCTCTTGAGGCTTCCACATCCCCAGAATATATTTTTCTTCTCCATTCTGCATCTGTTAATGTATCCTCTTCCCAATATATGTTTCCTAAGTTTCCCTTGATACCATTGTATGTAAGTAATTCTAGAAATTCCAGTCTTGAAAGAGAGAATCCTGGAAGCTCTTCCCAATCTTTAGATTCTTGAGTTTTTTGATGCAGTTCTGGAAAATTGAACAATTCTTTGAATTCCAAGTATGGAATTCATATCTAAAATAAATCCTCTCCTTCTTCAACAAATGGTTTTTCCCAGTAATTGACTTCTTCTATATTTCCTACAATTTTGCAATTTACATCTGTCCATCCTTCTTCATTCCAACCAAGATTTCATTCCAATTTATTTTCATGTGTAAGTTTGGAATCCATGACTGTCTAGATCCTTTCTGAGTTTTGAGATAAAAGACCAATTCATCTTTGATAAGGCAGGAAGGCACTGCCACTGAGTGATAAGAGTGTTTAAGAAGATTCAAGTAAATTGAAATTCCTCTTTGATAAGGCAGGAGGTCCCTGCCCTGAGTGATAAGAATGTTGAAAAAATGATATTTATAAGGTAGTTTGAATGATTTGAAATTCTTCTTTGATAAGTCAGGAGGCCACTGCCTTGAAAGATGAGATTATTCTACATGAAGGGTTTTTTAAAAAAATAAATTAACAGTCTTGAACAAAGGTTGAGTAAATTAAAATTCCTCTTATATAAGGCATGAAGGCACTTCCCTGATACTAATACAGATATGAAAATAATTCTTCTTTTTTTAGGTTATTTCTTTTTATATTTTGCTATTTTTTATGGTGGTTTTTTTTGATTGGTGATTGAAATTGGATTACTTCAGTTATTATTGAAAAATATTCAACCTTCTTTTGATAATTACTGAAAGACATATTTCCTTCAATATTTCTCCAAATATCTTGTTGCATTGTTTTCTTTGTGTATTTCCTTTCCATTCTGAAACAAAACCTTTAACTTCATGAATAAACATGTACCCAAAATCACACCAGGAAAGTGTTCCTCCCAAGAGTCCCAAACCATCTAGATTCAAGTCTTCTTGAGCCCATAACATTTTGTGATACAGTCCTTTTATTTTCATTTGATAATATCCATAAGGCTTCTTCCAGTAAGGATTCTGTAAATTTCATTTGTGTGAGCCTTAGAGGTAATTTCATATACCCAAAAGACCACAAATATAAAAAATAACATATTAATATAAATAAAATAAATTTATTTATACTATTAAAATAAAAATCAAAATATAAATATAAAATTATATTAAAAATAAAAAATTAATTATAATTTAAAAATAAAAAATACATTAAATTTTGTAAATATAAAATTACATTTATACTTGAAAAAATTAAGTAAAAATGAAACTTTAACAAAATTGTGAGAAAATAAATAAATTTGGAAAAAAGTTAAATAAAATTTATTATAACTTGTTATCCAATAAATAAACATATAAAATTTATTTCACCATTGGATTCCTCATAAAAAATCAGGTGGGGTCACCTCTGAGTGAAATTCTTGTAACTCAACTCTAAATAAGCTTAAATTAAGTTTTTAGTATTTTCAATACAAAAATTTAAAGTCCTCAAAACCTTAATTTAACTCACATCACATGTGGTGTTAACCGTCAATTTTTGTGTTAAAATTGAGGTGTTGTGTTTAGTTTAGAAGTTATGAGGAATTGAAGTATTTTCAATTGAATTCAATTGAAATGTCAAAATGTGCACGTGTATTACATAAGTGAACTTTGGTTTACATATGAGGTGTCAATTATTACTGTATTGTACTGTACAATTGAATTGAATTACATATGTAAATTATAAGTATAATACATGATGAGGAATTAAAGGAAAAATAAATTGGAAAGATTAAATTTGGGGGGGAAAAGGAACTCCAGCTCTAAGGGGGAGCTAGACCCCCAAATTCCTTGCTGACAGGCGTGGGATGTCAAAATTCACGCAAAAGTTAATCACTTTTGGCCTGGAATTGAGTTACAGGGTCTGTGGACTCAATTGATGATGAGGTTTTGATACCAACTGGGGTAGTTTTAGCTGTTGCCAAGAGGGTAAAACTACCCTTAAGATAAAACCATCATAGTAAAAACAGTTTTAACTGGTTTCTACGTCTCTGAAACACATTCTGACGTGTTTTGAGGGCTCTATGCCTGGTATTGCTATAGTAATGGCTGATTTAAGGGTCTAAAATGGCTAAAAATGGCTAAAAATGGCTTAAACCAGCCCTTTTTGGTCTAAACCAGGGTTCAATGATGCCATAATTGGCTTTTCTGTTGTCAGACTGTTTTTCACGACTGACAAGAGTAAATTTTACTTTTGGAGTAAGAGAATTGATAGCTATAAAAGAATGTCTTCTTTGCCCCACTTTTCTCTTCATGTTAGAATCTTTTCCTTTTATTAATTAGTTTAAAACTGTTAAACCAATCAATCAAAGATTCCAACCACCACTTTTAAATCATTTTAAATCCTTTTAACCACGTGAAAAAATCATTATAATCATTGTTTGTAACTCTTATAATCATTTTTACCCCTGAACCACCCCAAAAGTGAATTAAAGCATCTTTCATCACTGTAAACTTTGTCACTTTGTTTCCAAATTCACTCTGGTCACTTTTGGGCGTGTTTTCTCTTTAATATTCTTTTTAAAGACTTTGCTCTTTAATTAATTGCTTGCAGTTCTTTGCTCAATTAATTCCAATTGAAATTGCTCTTGAAGAAATTTCTTTTGTAGCCTTAAAATATCTCTTGTAGAGTATTTTTTGGATAAATCTTTATTGTTGGTAAAACAATACATTTTTATATTATTGTTTTATACTAATAAAGTTATAAACAATAAAATTGGCGTGTTTTCTCTTAAAAATAATATTTCATACTATTTTTAACTGAATTTTACCTTATTCAAATTTTGAGGACAGGAAAAGTACTTGATTTTTAATCAAAGTTTCATATTCACACCTTACATTTGGGGGCCCAGCCGTGATATTTTACCTGTGACATATTTTTCTACTCTTTTTAAATCTTTTTTTCTTATATTGAAAAATTTAAAAACATATAAAAAATACTTATAACTCAAAAAATCCATAAAAAAATAACTTTTTTCATATTATAAGTGAGGCTTATATTTTTATTTCCTTTTTGAAATAACCTTTTTTTTACTTAATTAATTGGCTTTTTCATTAATTTTAGTGTCTGACAACGTGGTAAGACAAGAAAACATTGAAACAGCCTCAACAGTAACCAGCATTATCCCTGCCAGTACTGTTAATTCTGATCATAATAGCACTGTTATTGTGACTCAAAATAACCAGCCTGAACCAATATCTTCTGAATTAATTAACTTGGACATAATAAATACCCTTCAGAAAGCTAAAAATTTGGCCAATAGTAAGTTTTTGACGTAAAAATACTATTTTAAGCCTTTTTAACCATAATTATGCCTTCAACCAGGTCAGGAGCCAGCTACAACCCCTCAAGCAGCTCCCAAAAAGGTAATAGACGTGATTATGGCAGAGGCCAACCAGGTACAGAAGGAAAAGGGTCAGTTGATGACTTCCAAACAACTAAATTGGGTCATTCTGAAGCTGATAATACTGTTTTACCTTCAAAAAGAGCTGACACCGCCACAACAAGCCTCTGTGGACATATACAAAGCCAGCCACAGTGCATACAACAATGCACTTCAATTCAAGGAGTACCAGATCCTTGCAGACCTGTGGAAGAACTGCATGAATTCTTACCTGACAGTAAGAAAGTTCTTGGGCCATCCCAACACTTGCAAATTGCTCAATGGATGGCATCCATTGATGGAGAAGAAAAACATGATGCTTTTGACACTAGAATGGAGGAAAAACAACCCTCCACCACCCAAACCAGTGCCAAAAACAGCCCCAGTGGCCAGCAGCAGCAATTCCAACGTGAAAAAGCAGCCACAAACTCCAAAAAAGGGCAAAGGGAAGGCACCAGCCCCAAAACCTTACAGCCAGGGCTACAGAATCCCAAAGATTCAGCAGGATGCCATGGAAAATGTATTTCAGATGGCCAGAACCATGATGGAATTACAGAAGAAGGAGGAAGCCAGATTAAGGTTCCAGAAATGATTTCTGACATATTTGATTCCATCCCAGAGTTGTATAATGCTATAAATGACGTGAAAAAACATCTTTCTGATAAAAATGACACCATTTGTAACAACATTAAAACAAACAACCTGAGTCTGTGCCAAATTAATGAAACACTTATGTGTTTTGAAAAAGTTTTAAGAACAATTAAAAATTCTAATAATGACAATTCTTCTAACATTAAAATAAATGAACAATCTGCCATTATTAAAGAATTAACAGATAAATATTCTAAATTCAATATTGATGACATGATTGAAACAAGAATTAAACAAGCCATAAATATTATCAAAACAGATAACAAGAAAGTCCTTGATGACATTTCAAATTCATTTACTGAAGTAAAGACATATACCATTGCCTTGAAAAAGTGTTTTGATGCTTCACAAGAAGAAGTATCAAAATTATCAATGAAATTGAACCAAGTCACTTCTGATAATACAAGACAGACAGAGTTATGGCAAGAACTGACACATAAGGAAGACATGTATAAAATTGAAATAATAAATTTAATACAAAGCTTCCAACATGAATACAGAAATTCCCAAAGGTGTAACAACAGTAAAATGAATTACATTGAACAAATACTGAACACCTTACCAAGAATGTCTACACCTCTAAATCAAAATGAGGGCACAAGAATTTCAAATCCACAAGTATTGGATCCTGATAATTCACAATCAAAAAATGAATTATCCACTTCTTTTCATAACTTGGAACCATCAATGGGCCAAGCACTCTTGAAAGAAGTTCCAAAACTTAAAGAATGGCCTCACTTCAGTGGTGAAGGAGAGTATGACCATATGGAATTCATTAGAGGTATTGACATGATCAAGGAAGATTTTGAATTACCAGACAGATTGGTAACAGCCAGGTTTAACACCTTGTTTACCAGATCAGCTCACAGATGGTACATCAAAATAAGACAAGCACATGGACACCAGAGTTGGACTTGGTGGAAAACCCAAATCATCAACAAATGGGCAAATGATGCTTGGAGGTTTAAAGTTGAAACAGCCTTTGAATCTGCCAAATTTAATGCTGATAAAGACAAAGCTTTACCATGGTTTTGCCAACAAAAGGACAGATTAACAGCATTATATCCTGACATGTCAGAATTTATGATCCATAGAAAAATTCTGAGACAATGTGGAGGTGACTTAGAGCATGCTGTCAAAAGCAGGACTACTGAACAATCTTCAGCAGAAGATATTATCAATATACTAGAAGAAGTAACCACCAGAACCAAAATTGGTTCTAGTAGGGTGAATCTCAAAACAAGGTTTAATACACCTTGGAAAGATTCTGTGGACAAAAACCCCAAAGAAAATTCTAGTAATATTAAATATAAATCTGCAGATACAGTCAGAAAATGCCATATTTGCCAAAGCACCACCCATTTAGCCAATACATGTCCAAAGAGGGGGAAAATCAATGAAATTGACATTGAAAAGGAACCAGATGTTGAAAAAGAAGACATAATTGAAGACAATTCAGATGATAAGTCATCCATATTTTCTGAATCTTCAAAAGATATAGAAAATATCAATGCCACTTTTGACATCATGGAATCTTATTCCCACTTACCACAATTGAGCAATGGTCAAGTTGATTTATCAAAAGTTCAAGATGCACAACTTATGAAGACAAAACCAAACAGAGGAAAAGGTTATACAGCTGGTAACTCCTGTATAACAGAAGTGGTGATTGACAAAAAGCCCACCAAACTTTTACTTGACCCAGGAGCCTTCTGCTCTTGTGTTGGAAAATCCTTTCTTAAGACTTGTGTGCCAAATTTTGAAGACCAATTGTTACCAATTGATGGTATAAAATTCAACAGTGCAAGTAACCCAATGAAAGCATTGGGAATCTTTGAGACCAATGTCATATTCCCACACATAAATGGGAATTTAAGGATCACAGTTGAATTTGTTGTTATGGAAAATTGCTCTAGTACCCATTTTATATTGGGAAATGACTATTTGATCATGTATGGGATAGATTTACATAATAACAAAGACAGATACTTTACAATTGGGGACAATAAGCGCCAGAAATTTGCCTTTTTACCATTTAAAAGACAAATTACAGTAAACAAAGTATCACCAGTCAACTTAGAGTTAGAAAAATTCAAGTCTGAACAGTTAAATGAGGCTGAGATAAGCCTTCATCTGACTGATAAACAAGAAAATGAACTTTCTTCCCTTTTGTATGACCACAAAGGAGCATTTGCTACAGACAAAGAACCTCTGGGAGCAATTATTGGTCATGAAGTTGACATCATTCTTAACATTGAGAGACCTTATCCACCACTCTTAAGAAGACCTGCTTATCCAGCAAGTCCAAAATCAAGAGAAGCTCTAGAAATTCATATCAAAGAACTTCTAGACCTTGGTGTAATAAGAAAAGTGGGCCACAATGAGGAAGTAGAAATAACTACACCAGTCATAGTGGCGTGGCATAATGGAAAATCCAGAATGGTTGGGGACTTTAGAGCTCTGAACACTTACACTGTTCCAGACAGATACCCAATACCAAAAATCCAAATTTCCCTTACTCAAATATCTCAAGCAGTGTATATAACCACTATGGATGCCCTTAAAGGATTCCATCAAAATGTGGTAACACCAAGAGCAAGAAAATACTTGAGAATTATTGTTCATTGTGGAGTGTATGAATACTTAAGGATGCCCTTTGGTATCAAAAATGCACCTTCACACTTCCAAAGAATGATGAATGAAATCTTCCCTGAAGAACTCTCAGAGGGATGGTTAATCATTTACATTGATGACATTATTATCTGTTCAAAGACTTGGGAGGAGCACATGTACAGATTATCAAGAGTTTTGACAAAAATTCAATCAGTAAACATGAAAATCTCCTTGAAGAAATGTCATTTTGGATTTAAAGAACTTAAGGCACTAGGACATGTTGTATCTGGTTTGTCCCTTGGAATTGATAAAAACAAAGTTGCAGCAGTATTGTTAAAACCCATGCCTCAGAATAAGAAGGAACTTCAGTCATTCTTAGGTTTTGCAGGATATTACAGGCAACACATTAAAGACTTTGCATCCATAGCAAGACCACTTTATAAGTTGTGTGACAAAGACACAGTATTTGAGATGACTGTTGACAGAGTCAAAGCTTTTGAATCTCTAAGAGAAGCATTGACCACTGCTCCAATCTTACTGATGCCAGACTTTAAATTGCCTTTCAAACTGTATATTGATGCATCAGGGGATGGACTAGGTGCTGCACTTCACCAAGTTCAGATCATAAATGACAAACCTGTAGAAGGACCAATATGTTTCATATCCAGGCAAATCAAACCAACTGAAGCCAGATATGGAGCAAGTCAAATGGAATGTCTATGCCTTGTCTGGGCCTTGGAGAAATTGAACTATTTCTTAGAGGGATGTGTTTTTGAAGTAATAACAGATTGTACAGCTGTCAAATCACTGTTGAACATGAAAACACCCAACAGACACATGCTCAGATGGCAAATAGCCATACAAGAATACAGAGGCAATATGACTATTGTTCATAAGGATGGGAATATTCATAAGAATGCAGATGGACTAAGCAGATGGCCATTACCAAATAACATTGATAATCCTGCTTATGTTCCAGAAGAAGCTTCACCACAAATTCCAATAGAAGGAATAAGTGTTACAGACTTGAACACCACCTTCTTTGAAGAAGTCAGAAATAGTTACACTCAAGATAAGAATTGTAGCATCTTATGCCAATTACTTAACAAAGACTGTAAAGACAACTCTCTAATACATGCCTTGGATGAAGTATGGAGAAAATCTTATAATGACGGAAGATTTCACCTACTGGATGGTATAATTTACCACAGAACCAAGAACACATGTGTCATGACAATTGTAGACAGGTCATTAATCAATCTTGTACTGAAAGAATGCCATGATAGTCCCTTTTCAGGACATCTTTCTAAAGACAGAACAAGAGAGAAAGTGAAGACCTGCATATGGTGGCCAATGTGGCAAAAAGATGTTGCAGAGTATTGCAAAACCTGTGACAGATGCCAAAAGGCAAATAAATCCACTGGCAAAAGACTTGGAAATATGATGAAAATCCAAGAACCAAACAGACCTTGGGAAATTGTCCATATGGATTGGGTAACTGGCCTACCACCAGGAGGTGACAGGAGCTATAATGCTTGCCTAGTAATTGTGGACAGATTCAGTAAAACTCCAATCTTTTTACCATGTCACAAAGATGATACAGCCATGTATACAGCTCTTCTGATATGGAATAGAGTAGTGTCATGGACTGGGATATTTACAAATATCATCAGTGATAGAGATCCCAAATTCACTTCAGCACTATGGACAAATCTTCACCAATTATTTGGCACTAAACTGTCTTTCTCTACAGCCTACCACCCACAAACTGATGGCCTGGCTTAGAGAATGATCCAAACCTTAGAGGACATGGTGAGAAGATTTTGTGCATATGGCCTTGAATTCAAAGATTGTGATGGATTCACCCATGATTGGTGTACTCTGTTACCAGCACTGGAATTAGCATATAAAACATCAATCCATGCTAGTACCAATCAGACTCCTGCTATTCTAGAAAAAGGATGGAACCCCAAGTTACCCCAAGACTCCTTGAGGAAAGACTTAATTGAAATACATCCCACAGCTGCTAGCTTCAAAGGAATGCTAGACAAAGCTAGAAAGCATGCAGTAAGATGCATGGAGGACTCTTTTGCATATGCTAAATACAAATGGGATAAATCTCATGCAACTCCAGATTTCAAAGTGGGGGACCTAGTTCTTGTATCCACCACTAACTTCAATAACATCAAAGGATGTAAAAAGTTGAAAGACTCCTTTGCAGGACCTTTTGTGATTAAGGCCCTCCATGGAGAAAATGCTGTTGAAGTAGAGTTATCTGAAGAACTTAGCAATAAGCACCCTACATTTCCAGTGAGCTTGATAAAACCATATAAATCTAGTGATGCTGAGAAATTTCCCTTGAGGAATAAGGTTCCCCAAGTTATACCTCCTATTGAGACATCTGGTACTAAGAAAATAACCAAAGTTCTTAAAGAAAGGAAATTAAGAACCAAGAAAGTAAGGGAATACCTTGTTAGGTACAGTGACCCAACTTGTGAAGATGAATGGTTAGAAGAAAAAGATATACCAGAAGCTACCAAACTCCTGAGGAGATTCAGACACACTAGAAACACCAATATTACAAAGTAATATTCTTTTTTTTAGGGGGAGGGAATGTGAGCCTTAGAGGTAATTTCATATACCCAAAAGACCACAAATATAAAAAATAACATATTAATATAAATAAAATAAATTTGTTTATATTATTAAAATAAAAATCAAAATATAAATATAAAATTATATTAAAAATAAAAAATTAATTATAATTTAAAAATAAAAATACATTAAATTTTGTAAATATAAAATTACATTTATACTTGAAAAAATTAAGTAAAAATGAAATTTTAACAAAATTGTGAAAAAATAAATAAATTTGGAAAAAAGTTAAATAAAATTTATTATAACTTTTTATCCAATAAATAAACATATAAAATTTATTTCACCATTGGATTCCTCATAAAAAATCAGGTGGGGTCACCTCTGAGTGAAATTCTTGTAACTCAACTCTAAATAAGCTTAAATTAAGTTTTTAGTATTTTCAATACAAAAATTGAAAATCCTCAAAACCTTAATTTAATTCACATCACATGTGGTGTTAACCATCAATTTTTGTGTTAAAATTGAGGTGTTGTGTTTAGTTTAGAAGTTATGAGGAATTGAAGTATTTTCAATTGAATTCAATTGAAATGTCAAAATGTGCGCGTGTATTACATAAGTGAACTTTGATTTACATATGAGGTGTCAATTATTACTGTATTGTACTGTACAATTGAATTGAATTACATATGTAAATTATAAGTATAATACATGATGAGGAATTAAAGGAAAAATAAATTGGAAAGATTAAATTTGGGGGGGAAAAGGAACTCCAGCTCTAAGGGGGAGCTAGACCCCCAAAATCCTTGCTGACAGGCGTGGGATGTCAAAATTCACGCAAAGGTTCATCACTTTTGGCCTGGAATTGAGTTACAGGGTCTGTGGACTCAATTGATGATGAGGTTTTGATACCAACTGGGGTAGTTTTAGCTGTTGCCAAGAGGGTAAAACTACCCTTAAGATAAAACCATCATAGTAAAAACAGTTTTAACTGGTTTCTACGTCTCTGAAACACATTCTGACGTGTTTTGAGGGCTCTAGGCCTGGTATTGCTATAGTAATTGCTGATTTAAGGGTCTAAAATGGCTAAAAATGGCTTAAACCAGCCCTTTTTGGTCTAAGCCAGGGTTCAATGATGCCATAATTGGCTTTTCTGTTGTCAGAATGTTTTTCACGACTGACAAGAGTAAATTTTACTTTTGGAGTAAGAGAATTGATAGCTATAAAAGAATGTCTTCTTTGCCCCACTTTTCTCTTCATGTTAGAATCTTTTCCTTTTATTAATTAGTTTAAAACTGTTAAACCAATCAATCAAAGATTCCAACCACCACTTTTAAATCATTTTAAATCCTTTTAACCACGTGAAAAAATCATTATAATCATTGTTTGTAACTCTTGTAATCATTTTTACCCCTGAACCACCCCAAAAGTGAATTAAAGCATCTTTCATCACTGTAAACTTTGTCACTTTGTTTCCAAATTCACTCTGGTCACTTTTGGGCGTGTTTTCTCTTTAATATTCTTTTTGAAGACTTTGTTCTTTAATTAATTGCTTGCAGTTCTTTGCTCAATTAATTCCAATTGAAATTGCTCTTGAAGAAATTTCTTTTGTAGCCTTAAAATATCTCTTGTAGAGTATTTTTTGGATAAATCTTTATTGTTGGTAAAACAATAAATTTTTATATTATTGTTTTATACTAATAAAGTTATAAACAATAAAATTGGCGTGTTTTCTCTTAAAAATAATATTTCATACTATTTTTAACTGAATTTTACCTTATTCAAATTTTGAGGACAGGAAAAGTACTTTATTTTTAATCAAAGTTTCATATTCACACCTTACAATTTGATTCCAATAGTGGTTAGTAATTCCAAAAAATCATCATTTGTAAGATTAGATCCAGGTAGTTCTGATAGATATTTGCTTTGAATTGTTTGTTAATCTAGCTCATAATCATACAGTTCTTCAAATTTTATCATTGGAAGTATTACATAATCTTCCAGTCCTTCATATTCTGGTATGTCTTCCTGTATGCCATTTTGATTCTGGGACTCATTTGGTAATTCAGATGTAATTCCTTTATTTTGATTAAATAAATCAGTTGAGCTTGAAAAGCAGCATATTTGATCATAGGCATTATTAAATTCTTCTAGAATGCTAAGTCCAGCCATCCTTTGTGTATTTTCTGATAACTCTCCTTCTTCTAGGTCTTCACATTTTCTGCTTTGCTTATATTTATCTTCCCAATTTCCATTATTTTGTTGACATAACTTCAATTCATCTTCTGATTCTACCAATTTTCCTTCTAGAACTATTTCCATTCTTTGTATAATCCCTTTCCTAATATAACTATCCCAAACTTGATCCATTTTGTCTTCAGTAATTATGGAACTTTTCTTTTCCAATTCTTCAAATTTTCTTGTTTCCAATGCCTTGATTATGCTACCTTTTGGTTCTTCACTTAGTAAATCTTTTTCAGTATCACTAATGTACCAGGTTTCTTCCTGAAATAAATTGAAATAGTCTTCTGAAATTCTTGAGGAATTCGCTTCAGGTAGCTTTAGATCCATTTTAAATCTCTTCTGTGGGATTTCTACTTTATCTTCTTTATTCATACCACTTATCTCAAGTGCTAGCCATTTCTCTGGGTCTCCTATGGCTATGTCCAAATTTCTTCTCATCTTCTTTAGTTCCTCTTTAATTTTTTCTATTGCTTCACTATCTTCTACCTCCAGTTTATCTTCTGTCTCCTTTCCTTTAGATTTTCTCTCAGTTAGAGGGAGAATACTTTCTTTAGATAAAGATAATATGCTATTATTTTCTTCATCTATTATCTGGTTGAAATTTTCAAATACTAAGAAGTCCAGGTAGGTTTGCTCTTCACTTTCAAAAGTGACTTCAAGATTTTTAATTTGACCAATTGTCTTTGAAGAGTTATCTGTTTATTTTTATGTGTAATGGCTGATGTTTAATTCTGCTTTTAGGGCTATTTCCTGAGTTATATCATTCAAGTCATTTTTTGCATCAAAAATAGCTGAGAAGGGTATTTTGTTTGGTCCAAGAAATATTGTATTCACTCTTGTTGAAGATTGACTTTCTTTTTCCTCTGTTTCTTTTCTTTTGGATGATTCTTCTTTATTTATTGACCATTTTCCAATCTCTGAAGATGCACAAAGCTCCATACCTCTTGGTGGAGAAATTTGCCATCCCATGGCTTGAGGGTTACATATTGGTAAACATAATCGACTTCCATCTTGCTCTGGATAACTAAATATTTCCCCTTGCTTGTGTGAAAATTCCAATATAACATTATTATCTGCTAAAAATGGTCTTCCAAGTATGGTGTGTACAGCTCCTTTTGCTATTAATAAATGAATTTCTTTTTCTTCTCCTGTTATCATAGTAATTGGTTTAAATTCTGAGAGTCCAACCAAAGATTTTTTATGTCCACCAATTCCTCTGAGATTCATATTGAGCTTCCTACTTGTAAGTGAGGCTTTAATTGCAATTTCCTCTGGTATTATGTTAGCTTCTGATCCAGTATCCACCAAAGGCATTGCAGGATATTCTTCTCTTTCAATAGATACTTTTAATTCCATCTTTTGTGACTCTTGTCTTAGTCCCTCCTTATTCTTGTTCTTGGAAATGATTTCAATATCATCATTATCTACTTCCTTTTCTTCTTGTGTTTTCTTGTCTTCTGTTGTAATTAGAACTCTTATTTCTTCTTCTGCCTCATCTTCCTTATGATAGGCTCCTGGTATCTTCTTTTTAAAGGGTTTGTGTGTTTCATTTATATCCTCTTGCTGAGTTTGGCTTTTACTTTCTTGTCTTGAAGCTCTTTGCCTTGTCTTCCTAAGTCCAGCATTTATTTGAAGATTTTCATTTTCTGGTGATATTTTAGGAGGTTTCCAGTCTCCCCATTCTTCTATTTGAGCTATAGTGGTTTCCTTCCCACCTTTGCTTTCCTCAATTACTGTTATTTCTTCCTTCTTTGGGGGTGGATTTTATTGCTCCATGATTTTCTTTGTGAAATCCTCCTGCTCTTTGGCAAAATGTCTAACTAATTCTTTTGCAGATTTAGGGCCGTCTGTGGGTACTCTTTGAAAATTTGGAAAAAGATATGTTCCTCCATGCTTCAAGACAATTCTTTTCTCCAATTCTTCTGTGAGATGATTACACCTTATTGTGGAATGTCCTTCTTATAGGCAGTAATAACACTTCAATGGCTGTCTTGGAGCCATTTGAGCTGGAACATATGGTTGATAACCAGAATATATGGGTGGTGAAGGATATCTTGGCCTGAATGGCTGTGAGTTTTGTATAGTTCTCTGATCTTGATTATTTCTTGGGAGATTCAACTACTTCAGAAAGGTTTTTGAGCTGATTCAATACTTCCTTAACTAATTCATTCCCAGTATCCTTTAATTTACTTTCTTGCGGCTGAGGATTTTTAATTGTTTTTGTAAGATCTTTCATTTGCTTCAAGACTTCTTCCCAGATTTCTTCTCTTGTGACTTTGGTTGTGAAAATTCCTTCTGTTGAATTAAGACTTTGGCTTCTAGATCTTGTTCAATATACAACTTTAAGATTTCCAATCTTGGAATCATATAACCCCCATCCAAAGCTTGCACCATGGCCTTATCTTTAATCATTTCTTTGTAAATAGATTTTTGAACACTTGAGGAAAGACTCACCAAAATTTCTTTATTGTGATTGATATCTCCTTGTATATATTGATACCTTTTGAGATAATTAATAATGGATTCATATTCACCAATGAGCTTTTTATGCTGGGTCATATTTCTAATTCCTCCTTCTTGTTTAATCTTTGTAAATAATCGAGTAATTGAGGACAGCTTGTATCTTCTTTTGGGTGACACTGTTCCCCATCTCCTCTTCATATCCAATTTTAATTGCTCCCAATAGCCAGCTTCATATCCAGGCATTCCTCAAATATGGTAGCTAATTTCTTGATCTTTAGTCTAAAAGGATATCTGTCTTGCTATATCCCTTCCACTTGCTCCTTCAATTTCTACTATATTTTCCACTCTTTTAATAAATCTTTCCACTTCCTTTCCATCAAATCATAAACTATAACCCTTTGGTATGATCGTGACAATGGGTGTATTGTTTTGTGGGATTTCTTGTTGCAATGGGCTTGAAGCCTGTGCATGAATATTCACACGCTTTGGTAAAGTCTTTGGTCTCTGTGAAGTGAATGGAGTTGATGAGGCCATGGGCCTTGAAAATGGTGATGGTGACCCTTCTTGTCTAAAGATTCTTGGCATTCTTGTAGTTTCTTCCATTGAGCTGTTTTCTGTGGTAAAACTTGACTCTTTCCTTTTCCCTTCTTTTTTAAGGAGTTCAATTAGTTCTTGTTGCATTTCCAACATTCTTTGATGAAGTCTTTCTACATCAGAAATATCTTCTTGTCCTTGCATGGTCTCTTCATTTATAATTTCTTCTTTTGATTCATTGGGATTGTGTGGTATCTTTGATGATGATGCTGAATCCATATTGATATATTCTTTGTTAATTTTTTGTTGTTCACTTTCCTTTTTAACTTCAAATAGCTCCTTGAGTAATCTCTGAAAATAATCTGTAGCTATCTTTTGATCTTTCTTCTTCGTTCTGGGTGTACCAACTGGTATACTATAATCTATAGGTGATTCTTCTCCAGGTGGTGTTTCTCCTCTTTTTGAATAATAATAGTGAAATGATTTTGTTGAAGAACTTGATGGTGACAATGATTTAGAATTTTGGGTTTTTTCTGATTCCAGATTGACTTGATAGGCACTTGAAATTTTTTATTGATAAAAGGCTTTTTTTATGGACTAAATTTGAATGTTTTTTCTTTGATAATTGACGGATTATTGATGGTTGAAGTCAGTTGGCCACTGCTGGGACACCAGATGTGGGAACTCCTTTTGGTGTGGGATGAAATAAGGCAGTACCTTGAGGGGTAAATTATTAGTAAGTCTGTTTTGAATTTCAGAATTTTCCAATAACCATGGGTGCTAAGGTGTATTAGCTGCCCCTCTGAATAATACTGAATAGTCAGCCTACAGAGAATCACAAAATGAAATAACATTTTTGGCTTTAACAGATAGAGAAGACTTATCAGCAGTCTCTAAATCAGACCTATCAATAACACTACAGTAAAAGCTCTGATCTCAAATTTCTGATAAAATAAACACTAAGATTTCTTTTATTTTATTTTGATAAAAGTGATGATAATATATATATATATATATGTTTTGGATTTCTGTTCTTTTAATAAAACTAATAAGAATGTTTTTTTTTGTTTTTTTTTAATAAGAATGATAAGAATATATATTTTTTTTGTGGTTTTATGTTGATTATAATGTTTTTTTTTGATATGAGTACTAATAATAAGACTACTGGATTTGATTCTTTCAGAATTGTTTTTAATAATGATTTTATATCACTACTACTTTTTTGTTAATAACACTAAGCTTTTGAGCAAGGCTAGTAAGCTTTAACTATGGTTATACTACTATTTCTTTAACAATAATAAGCTGCTGAGCTTTTTACTATAGTTATTCTACTATTCTTCACTAATACTAAGCCACTGAGCTTTTTGCTACGGTTATACTACTATTCTTCACTAATACTAAGCTACTGAGCAAGGCTCCTGAGCTTTTCACTACTAAAACACTACTACTATTCTAGATATCCTGCTAGTTCAGGGAATGGTGGTGATCCTGGATAGTGGGAACCTTTTCCCTTTGATGATGGGGAAAATGAGGGAGAGAGGACCTCTATTTATAGCCTTTGGGCCTCCATAGAGCTTCTCAAAACAGGGTATTTAGAAAAAATCACAGTTGAGAGGTTTTAGCTAGTGAGACGTGTAATTTTGATGTAGCAACATGTTTGCTGACAAAATTATTCTGGTGGTGCTTTGTCTTATAAAAATCATGTGATTTAATTGAGATAATTTAGCTGGTGAGATTTTTCTTTTTTTCTTTTTTTTTCAAGTCATGTGAGGTCATTGAGCTAATATGGCTGGTGATGTTTTCTTGAAGGTGGGGAAAGTAATTTTTGTTTCTATTAGTTACATATGTTCTGAGAGAATTATGCTGGTGGTACTTTTTCTTATCAAAATCATGTGATGTAATTGAGATAATTTGGCTGGTGAGATTCTCCTTTTGCCAAGAAAGTGGAGAAAATACAGCTCCTGACAATCAAGCTTTCTTCTAGTCATATGATACATATGAGAAAATTATGCTGGTGTTTCTGTTTCTTATCAAAATCATGTGATGTCTTTGAGATAATTTAGCTGGTGAGGTTTTTCTTGGAAGTGGGTAAAGTGGGGAAAATAAAGGTTTTTCTATTGAGTGCACTTCCATTTTATTTGAAAAAGGTGGGTAAATTGGTATTTTCAATTGTAATTGAATTTCTTCTGGTTGAAACTCTAATCTTCTTGATTATTCCCTAGGACTTCTTTACAGTTTGATTTACCTAGTTCCAGAGTTCTTAAATTTGATTTCCACATCTTTAGTTATTCCCTAATTCCTATTTCCACTTGTGGAGCCGTTCCCTAATTCCTATTTCCATTTGTGGAGCCATTCCCACAATTTTATTTTCATCTGCAGAGCCATTCCCGCAATTTTATTTCTATTTGCAGAGCCATTCCTGAAATTTTATTTTCATTTGCAGAGCCATTCCCGCAATTTTATTTCCATTTGCAGAGCCATTCCTGCAATTTTCTTGCTATTTGCAGAGCCATTCCCACAATTTTATTTTCATTTGCAGAGCTATTCCGCAATTTCTATTTATTTATTTTTGAATTATTTGGTAAGCTTGAGACTGGTACAATTGGTATGGAATACCACAATGCATCCAACTGATTACTAAATCCATGTCCCAATTTTTTTTTAATCCAAAAGAACTATAATTTTACAGTTAGCCACTTTCAATTTTGATGTTCATATGAGTCTCTAAGAAAAGTTTTGATAGCTCAGCATATGTCAAAGTACTTTCTACAGCTGTTCTTACATGAAAAAATAACCACCATAAGGATAGGAAATTGAAATCCAATCAGATATTTGAATGATTAAGAATGTACACACCTTGCCAAAGTATGCTTCCTCTGTTGTACCTGTAATTAATAAATATAAAATAAGTGGTTCTAAATTTTTCATTAAATAAAACTGTTTATGAATTAACATACCCTTTGCATGTTTATCTCCACTGTATCAGGTGATATAAAATGGTATGCAATTACATTTTTACTTTGTCCAACACAATGTAGAAAATCAATAGCTTGAGCTTCAGCAGCTGGATTCCAATGAGGCTCCTAGACATATATTAAACATATAAGTTATATTAAAATATCCCCTCATGGTCATATAATAATAATTCATACCATTATAAATACCACGTCAGCACAAGTTATATTCAGGCCAACCCCTGCAGCCCCTATTGATTCCACGAGTACTTCTACATTGTTGTTTTCCTTGAATTTCTGAATTTCTGCCTCCTGTGTAGCTTGGCCTATTGTTCTGTCAACACGTGTAAAAATAATCTTATTGTTTTCTAAGACGATTCCAATCCTACCAGTTTATCAGAAACAATTTTCCATAAAAAGCTTCATAATTATCAAAGGAGAGGTACAAAACAAAAGTTTAATAGAAAAAATAAGGGAAATAATCAAACTTACAAATCAAGAAATGTTGTAAACTGTGAAAAAATCACTGATTTTGGGGTTGAATTTTTAATGTTTCAGCATGATAAAAGAATTTTCAGGAGCCTCTGAATTTTAGTGTTTTGTGGGCATGTGCTGTTATGGTACTATTAAAAAAAATCTCTTCTATCTGTGTCTCATATGGTGAGATCATACCTTCAATGTCACATATACTTTACTAAGTAAGTGATGATTACAACAAAGGTGAAGCTTGCTTATATACTTGAAGAAAATTTCTGGGCCTTGATGAGATGATGATAAGAACTCTTTTTAAATCTCATTATATCTATCTAACATCAAATCTGAGAGAGGTTCATAGATATAATCATGATTAATTTCAGGTAGATCATTTGAAATGTGGTCCTTTTTTCTTTGTAGATCAAGATTCCTCAGTCATAACTGAAGGGGGCTTTAATTTCCTTTCTTGAGCTCTTCCAATATAGTTGGTACCCAATTCTCTTGTCTTTCACTTTGAGGTGCTGTAATGAAGGTGATTAGGCTCATTAAATCATTCATACTGTTTTTAATAGAGGTTCCTGTCAGGCAAATGCATCTGGATGTTTGGATTGCCCCAATTTCTTTGAAGAAAGTTGACTCCTGACTTCCTATTTGACTAGGTATGTCAATTTAATTTATATATATTTCATCAGAATTTCACAATTTATAAATAATAAGTTGAAAAACTCACCGGGCCTCATCTAAGACAACGCGGTACCATTCACTATGGTAAATCCAAGAGTTTTCTATATTATTAGCCTTACCAAACTCATGAGCTAAAAAATGATAGCTGGATATTACAATATCAGCTTCAGACCATTTTTTCAGTCCAATCTCCGTTCTTTTCTTCCCATTATAGGTGACAATCTTTAGTTGGGATATGTCTGTATGTAATTTGAATTCATCTTCCCAATTCTTTATCTAACAAGGTAAGCATATTATGAGTGTGGAGTGTTTTTGTTTTTATTAAAAAAGTGAATGGATGGTGGAATATCTCTTTTGGAATCTTCAAGAGTCATACATATGAGTGATATGCACTGAAATGATTTTCCTAGTCCCATGTCATCTGCAAGCAGACAGCCCAAGGTAGTATGGCTGAATGAGTCTTGGAGGTTATTTGCTTGCTTCTTTGTGATTCTATGTATCAAACTTATTTTTTTAGATGAGGATGATGGTTTATTTAACCACAGAGAATTTGCCGATTTTCCATTTGGGGCTTCTCTATCCAGGAGAAACGCTAATCCTTGCTTTTGATGAGGCTTGAGTGATTATTTTAAGAATGGTATTAGGGACTGGATTTGTGGAAGGTCATTCCCACTTGGAATCTTCAGCAGCTGTGAGTGCAGCTCAGGTGACAACAATACATTCTGAGAAGAGATAACAGGCTGGGGCACCAGGTGTGAGATAATTCAACACCCACAATTTTCAGAGATATTGTATGTGGCTGGTTGGTGAATTAATATCGAATTCTGCCTAATGAGGTAAAATATATCAATGCTTGCTGGGGAAAACAGAGAAATAAACATTAATATTGGAATAGTGATTTTGATCATGTTGTAAATGTTAAACTTGAGAAAGCTTTCAACAAATACTTTCTGGTTGGGGTTTTTCTCTAGATTGGTGTGCCACATTCCAGAAGGACCGCAGGATATAAATTAATTGGGGTCATCCAATGATGGTACCAGTGCAGAGGTGACATCTCGAGGGAGGCTACCCCAAGCTTCTCTTTGATGTCATGTATACAAGAATGAATTTTGACTTGTATGACATAAGAAAATACAATCATCCTGTGAAAAAGGTTTCTGAATGGGATTAGTGAGACATACATGGGTTTTCAATATACCAAGGCAATATGGCTTGGAAGAATCCATATTTCCAAAAAAGATTCAGTTTGATCTTGACAGGAATGAATGGTAAATGCAATGAGCTGGAGAGCAAGAATATATACTAAAGTAATCTTGATACTAATCAGGACGGCTTGTGGTTTGCAGTTACTATTTGTATTCTAAATAGAAACACATGAGGTTCAATAAAATATTGTTTTATTGACACATGAGGCTTCAATTTTTATTCCTGATTCATAGCTTGAGTGCATGGCAGATGATGATATTATTTGACAATCATAATCTTAATCATAATATCATGAGATAAATTCTGCATTTCTTTGCCACACATTTTATCACTTATAGGGATGGATGCTTATCTTTGCATATTTTTGATCAATTGGGTGGTTTCTTAACGTAATAATCATTTTATATTAAGCTGAAGTAGAAAAAAACACCTCAATTTAGAGAGGCAAGGAAATTTATTCTTGGATATGTCAATATAATTGTATCAAGCTCTGAATGAGAAGAATTTTGCTATTTGAAGTCCTGAATTCAAACAGAATACATGAAGGACATTCCTAAGGATACTTAAGGACATATATTTTGAGAAATTCACCAAAGGAAAATTTGTACTCAAGTTTGCATCAGACATCCCATTTCATGCATAAGTATCCTAGTCTAATGTTGAAAAGCTACATCAAAAGAAATGGAAAATCACAAGAAATTTATATGTTTGAAAGCTTCATTTTTTTCTGTTGATGTCTTTTCTTTTCATTTTTAATCCTTTCTTGATGCCCATATGTCTTCTCTTCTTGTGTTATTGGATCCATACATATAAGACTTTTAGCTCTTGAATATAGCATGGAGTTGATTTGGAAAGAAGAGCCAAAGTGAGTTATGGTGGGAAGTTCATCAAAATTAGGAGGTGGTTGGAGTTTTCCAGAGAAGCTCAATAATACCTTGTTTGCGAGAAAAATCCAAAAGTGTGGAGTATTCAGGAAATGAGAGGCCATAGCCACAGGAGCGGATGGGAGATGGAATTGGTTTTATGGCTGATTTGTCAAATAATGTGAACAAACCATAAGTGCAAGTGTTCATGTCCTTCTCATCTCTATGAACACAATTATTACAACCATTGGTTGTTATGAGTACATTGGAGAAAGACTCTAATTTTTGGTGGAACATTGGATTCCATTCAGGTAGCTGGGCCTCTTGCATGATGTCATTATTCTCACGGGCAGCAGACATAGAAAGAATCTTGATGCGGGAGGAAACAAAATTTTCAAACCAAGAAAGGGTCATCCATTCTTCATTATCTGCCTCTAATACTTCTGGATTCATTGTGGTCTTCCTGGCATAAACACCTAGTAGAAGGAGAATAAAATTAACAAAAAAACTTGAATATAATTTTCTAAAGACTCACCTAACAATTTACCACTATCACTTCAACAGCAAAATCCAACTCCTTTCATATGACCATCAATAAGATCACTATTGGATTTAATATGAGGACAATTTTGGGCTAATTTTTAAAGTGATATTATTAATCAATTTAATGAAGTAAATTTTGGAGAAGGATTATGAAATGGATGCATGTGATAAATGAAGAGGGGCTTGTGATTTTTTTAATTTAGAACTATTGAAGGATTTGGTGTTTCATTTATGGAAGGTAATAAAAGCTTATTTATTCTATTTGGCTTGGGCTTAACTGTAACTGTACTGAATTCACCTCTGCTTCTTGATGCATGATCCAAAATTTGGGTGAGTAATTTTTGTGCAATTTGAAATCTTCTATGTGAATGATTAGATTTCTTATTTAAAGATGATTCATTTTTGGATAAGGGGGAATCATTCACAGCTGGTGAAATAGTCCTTCCCATGCAATGAACCTCAGAATTCAAAAACAACTCATCCTTTCTGTTTGTGTTGTATAAGCTTGATTTACAAAGAGTTATTGGATTCATTGAGTCACTAATTGATGAGGAAGAATGATTTACAACTGGTGAAATAGTCCTTCCCATGAAATTTTTTTCTTTATCATTAAGTGACTCCATACATTTTTGGATTTCAATGAGTTGAAATGATGAAGGTTGACTCATGATGGGTGAAATGGCAAGAAGTGATGTTTGAGGCTT